>CAXKVW010000355.1:0-261924 GCA_964058825.1 Carex arenaria | reverse complement strand
AAAATAAAGTTATAAAGGAGAATAAGAAATATTATCCTTTAAAATGAACATAAAATAGAAGAAATAATTCCATATAATTAGATTAACCTTGTATTTTTCATCTTTTGTTGGTGATCCTAGTGCCGCACACATATGTTCTCGAGGCTCTTTCTCAGGCGATCTTTGTACTCTTTTTGTGAATGTTTGCTGTTTTTGTGAATACTAGAATTAATGTCATTTGAAAATTAAGTTAAAATGGAGTACTATGCCTTAAAACGAACATAAAATAGAAGAATAAGTTCCAGATTATGACATGAACCTTGTATTTGTTATCTTTTGTAGGTGATCCTAGCGTTGCATACTCATGTTCTCTAGACTCTTTCTCAGGCGATCCTTGTACTCTTTTTGTGAATGTTTGTTCTTTTTGTGAATACTAGAATTAATGTCATTTGAAAAAAGTTAAAAAGGAGAAAATGAAATATTATGCCTTAAATGAACATAAAATAGAAGAAAATGTTTGAGATTATTAGATGAACCTTATATTTTTCATCTTTTGGTGGTGATCCTTGCACCACATACACATGTTCTCTAGACTCTTTTGGTGGTGATAATTGTACTCTTTTTGTGAATGTTTGCTCTTTTCTTTGTCCCTGTTTCTGTCAGCCAAACCAATTCCTAAATCAGTTAAAACTTCATATACATTATAAAAACAATATTTAAATCTTGGATATATTTATATAGGAATTAAGAAAGTCATTTACTTTCTAATTCACAAAAAAGTAAATTCTTGTAATGATATGGTATATATATCTAGCTGGTATATATTATCAGAGTTAATTAGTAAGGTAGGCATCTTTTCTTGTCTTTTCGTTCTGTTAAAATACTGTTTTTCTTTAATAACAATCAGTTAGTATTATATCCATATCTTGTTCATGAGCACCTTTTAACTTTTAAGTAAATAGTACTGATGATTTTATCTGTAAAGCATGCAATCATTATATACCTTATCTGGGTAGAGAGGGACATTTTAAAGTTACCAGAAAGTTGTTATCATTAGCTTATTAAACATTCCAATTATTGGCAACTGAGAAACAGTATCACGGAACTAACTTAACAGGGAAGTTAAAGCTAGAAATTATGTATATTTAAATATTGAGTTATTAATTAATTAATTAATCTACATTACTTGATTGGTATTGGTCACTCTAAAGGGCAAAGATTGAGTGTTCCTCATCGAGCGTTTCGTAACCGGGATCGAACCTTGCTTACTTGGGCTCTGCAATTGTATATAAAAAAATTAATCAATATATAACTTCATTAGTTTATTAGGATAAGTAACTACAAATAACTAATGGTCAAATGATTCTTATATCTTCTTGGAAGTGCATATATATTCTGCATTATAATGAAATGCAAAAAGAAAGTACACATGCATGCATGCTACATATATATATTAGTATGCAACTCACTAGACTAGCTAGTTCATGCACTAGCTAAATATATAGTACTATCAAAGTACATTTAGTCTATTTGCAATTCAAAGTTTGTTTTATTCAGTACCAAAGAGCTGAAATGGCTTTCTAAAGCAAGTGAAGAAGCATGTGCAATATAAAGTTGCACGATATTGATTCTAACCTTTGGTGAGTGTAGCAACTTGGTTGTTTCCTCCACCATTTTGATTAATTTGTCAAGTTGAGATGAATGAATGCCTCTCTCTTACTACAACCCCAATTTATAGCTGCCTAGCTACTTCAAGTAGACTACACTTAGTGTGGCTTTCATGTCTTCTTGCCCTTTCACCATCCATTACAAGAGTGTAATTCTTTTAGCTAGACCTAGCTTACCACTTCATTAGTGCTTAACGCTTTTTGTTTATTTAAGTCTGGCCTCCTAATTTGACTAATTAGTTCCTCTCGTTATATTTGGGATCTAACAAATAATTAACAATATATATATATTTTAGATAATTATGAAGGGATCAAGCACACAACTTTAGATATCCACAAAATATATCTCATCTGGATTTCGAGTACGCGATAACACAGTCACTCATTGCAGTCAAAAGAAATAATCAATTGGCATTCTTTCTGTTTTTTTTTTTAATTTGTTGTCCATAAATTAAGAATCTCTATAGAGGTTCTAAATTTTTTGTGTAGCTTACACTGTTATATTCATCAATGCAGTGAAAAGAAATACACTAATGAAGCTTAAACAATATTAATTAGCAAGTTCAAACTATATGTTTTCTTTAGTCCAATGTAAGCTAGCTAGCTAAGTGGTGCATGAAACGAGCTTACCTAACTAATAAGAATTATTGTCATGTTTCCTTCATATTCTCTAATCCATTTGAAGCAACCTAATATTTATTGTCTTGGCGCTGAGTTTAGTGTTCTAGTAGTGTTACCAAACATCAATTGTTACACACTAACAAACTCTAAAAGCATTTTGGGTTCAGACAGAGATTTCTGTGCATGCATGGCTTTGAATTTGCATGTCTTGCACCCTGGTTTAGAGGGATACCTCGCAAAGGGAGCGATCGATAATGTGGTCACTTATCATAGGTTGTTATGGTAGGAAATAAGTCTTTGTATTATATCATGTCACATTAAAATAATTAATTCATTGCATAACCAAATTAAGCTACCCCTTGATATTGACTACTCCAACAAACATAACACTAGCATGCTAACAGAAATATTGCACTGTCGATTAAGGGAGTTCGTTTTTTTGTTTCTTTTATATGTGTACTTAAACTTTGCATATGCATGAACTAATTAATTAAGAAATTAGCTAGAATGAAAGCATAGAGATTAGAATTGTTCCAATTAAATGAAAAAATATGTTCCACTTTTGCAGTCCTCTTTGGAATTAGTACAACTAATAGTTAGTAATACTTAAAATAAAAAATAAATTGTAATTTAGTGAGTGCAATGCTTGAATTAGGTAATTTTGCACTTGATCTGTGCTCAAAGGCCAAACTATGAAAGAGGACAAATTTTCTAACTGTATGTATAAATTCTCTACAATTTGCTAAATGCTTGAAATTTGCAAAGAAAAACTAAGTTTTGATATCCTTGATGTTTGTATAATTAATTACCCCCAATAAGTGATAATGCTTAAACTAATTCCACTAAGGATTTAGCTATTAAATTTTTTGACTTTGCACTTAAGCTACCCTTGAACTACTTGACGACTCCAATTAACTGACTGAACACTAATCAAGCATCAACAAAATTAATTGCAGTCAAAACAAATACACTAATCAAGCATAAACGAAATTAATTAATTAGTTCAAACTATTTTCATTACACCAATGTAAGCTATATGGACAAGTGGTGCAACCTAACATTTTTGTCTCGACACTGTGTGTTTAGTGTTCAAGTACGTAGTGTTACCAAACATCAATTGTTACACACTAACAAACTCATCAAAAGGCATTCTGGGTTCAGACAGAGATTTCCTGTGCATGCATGGTTCTTCAAATTGCATGATTTTGCCCCCTGGTTTAGAGGGATACCTCACAACGGGAGCGATCGATAACGCGGTCACTTATCATAGTTGGTTATGGTGGGAAATAAGTCTTTGTATTATATCATGTTACATAATATAATATGAACATATATAATTAATTCATTGCATGACCAAATTAAGCTACCCCCTTGATATTGACTACTCCAACAAACATAACACTGGCACTCTAACAGAATTATAGCACTGTTTGATTATAGGATTTTGATTCTTTTTGTTTCTTTTATATCTACTTACAGATCAACTTTTGCATATATGCATGAGTTAATTAATAATTAGAATGTCTAATTGTTCCGATTAAATGCAAAACATGGCCTACTTTTGCAATCTTCTCTTTGGTATCAGTACAACAAATATAATCCTTATAGCAACATAGAAATGGTAATTTAGTGAATGTAATGATTGAATCAGGTAATTTTGTACTTCATAGGCCAAACATCTATGAAGGAGGACAAAATTTCTAACTGTATTTATAAATTATCTTCAATTTCCTATATGCTAGAAATTTTTAAATAAAAACAAACTTTTGATATACTTGAGGTTGTCTTATTACTGCTAATAAATGATAATGCTTAAAATTGACTTTGCATTTAAGTTACCCTTGAACTACTTGACCATTCCAACTGACTGATCAACACTGCCATATTAACATAACCAAATATTTAAATGCATTGGTGACATCATTTATATGGACCTATTATGTGCATACATAAATGAAATGCTAAAAAAATAAATAAAAACTACTCATTTATATAGAATGTCTAATATCAAAATGTTTGTTCCTAGACCGTGGAACAAATGCTTCAGTATTTACATTTTCTAAGTCCAAACAGTCATTCCAAACCGTTCAACATTCAATATATATATTAAAATGTGCTTGGAGACCAAATTTTACATTTTTTTGGATTATTTTTACTATTTATTAAGCTAGTTTTAAAATCATTGTTTTCAATGATCCAGAATATTTTCAAAGTTCAAATAGTCAATCCAAACCATTCAACATGATATCTATATTAAAATGTGCTTGGAGACCAAATTTGATATATTTGTTTTTACTATTTATTAAGATGGTTTGAAAATCATTGTTTTCAAACCATCTTAATAAATAGTAAATAAATTTAAAAAACAAATATAAAATTTGATCTCCAAGAACATTTCAATATAGAGATCACATTAAACTATTTGGACTTTGAAATTAAATTGTTTGATCTTAGGCAACCTCTCTATCTCTCTCTCTATATATATCAATATCAATTTTTTTTATCATCTTAATTTGATTTGTTCAATAAAGAAGAATCTTGATGCTCAATAATTGGTGTATAATTCGACAATTTTTTTGGAATCAATTCTCAAGAAAAGAAAATCATATATCAATAAAATACTTCTCTTTATTTATTTTATTAGCTTATAAAGGTAATTAATGCCATCATACATATATTGTAGGATGCTTTGTTTTGCAAAAGTGTAGAACAGGGACTATTCTGTCTTGTCTTAAGTATCAGTTGTTAATAGGTTAATATTAGAAATTTTCTTGTGGCCGCTAATTGCCCCTAAAAATGAATCATGTGTTAGTGTATCTGTGTAGGATATCATATATCGATAAGTAATTATAACGATTAACTAATTAGTTACAATGATGCATTAAATATTCCTAAATATATATATAGAGTGACTATGGTGAGACGTGGAGTAAAACACATTTGTACTCCACGCTATATCTTCATTTCCAAAATTCAAATAGCCGATCCGAACCGCTCAACATGTTCTCCATATTGAAATGTACTTGGAGACGAAATTTTATATTTTTTGAATTTTTTTACTATTTATTAAGTTACTTTGAAAATCGCTGATCCACTGTGAACAGTAAAAAATTATGGACTATCGGATCAGCGATTTTCAAAATGACTTAATAAATAGTAAAAAATTCCCAAAAATGTAAAATTTGGTCTCCAAGCACATTTCAATTTGGAGATCATGTTGAGCCTTTCGGATCAGTTGTTTGGATTTTCAAAATAGAAATATAGTGCCATGGAGTAAAAACTTGTTTTACTCCATGAAGCACCGTAGCCCACCTCATATATATATATATATATATATAAGGGCGTACGACATACTATTTTGTTGTATTTTTGTGCATGTCATACTAAATCGTACGGAAATGTGAATTTCTGTAAATTAAAAAAAAGCAGATTTATACTTGTTTAATTTTAAAAATATTATGTTATGGGCCACACTAAATTACCTATATAATAACTTGCTTAAAAATTAACTTACCAAATGCTTGTAAACCAATCTATTCCATATTTATTTTTTGAAGGTCTGACCAAAGACAGAAATGGTAGCTTCCACCACAAATTATATGTTGTTTTATATCGTATCATTCTAAATCTCAAGTTGGGTAATTTTATTATTTTTAAAAAAAGAAACATGCAGAGAATATGCATGTCGGCCTCCTACAATATGTGACCCACTGAATAAAATATGTGAAGTCGGCTGCTGCCATGGCAGTGTTAAGGTCGTTGGAGAGGTCAAAATCAAGAGATAGCTTAATTTGTTATATCATGCAAAGCAAATGATAATGGATGTATAAATCAAGATGTTTCTTTATGATTCTCAGCTCTGAAGTACAACCAACTTTGATTTATGACCGACATCTAATGGAAACCCTAATCAACTCCTAGCAGGGTATTTAAATGTAGTATTAATGTATTATGCATCTGCATGCATGACCACATATGCAGCTGAATATTCAAATATCATATATGTGACTCCATGCCATTTTGAACGCGGCAGCAGATCACATATGCATATCCAACCGCATTTAAAAACACGGTTAATTCAATTAGATAATTAATCGGTCCAAATTTTAACTAATTTGTGGTAAATTAATTCCAGGGCATCTCCAATAAGCAAATAGGCGCACACAAATATGCGGATCAAGATAATTAATGCGGGATTATATTACCTTTTTTTTTTTTTTTACAAATTAATAGATACTAATTTTGTTGTGCACGTTAAACTATTTCGTTATATTATTAACTTTTTAGAATAATATATTATATAGTATTGCATTGAGTATTCAGAGATTTATTTAATTTCAATATTTTTATAAAAAATAAAATAGTACTATAACTCTTGAATTAACTAAAATACTTATATATAATACCTTGCTTAAGAATTAACTTACCAAATGCTTGAACCAATATATTCCATATAATTTCCTTTTTAATTTGAAGGTCTGACCAAAGACATGAATGGTAGATTCCATACAAATTCTAAGTTGTTATATATATATCATCCTAATTAAATATCAATTTCGGTTTTATTATTTTAACAAATAAAAAAAATCATGCAGAGAATATGTTGGCTCCTACAATTTGTGACCCCCACTAAATAAAATATGTGAAGTCTGTTGCTGCCATGGCAGTGTTAAGGTAGTTGGAGAGGTCAAAATCAAGAGGTAGCTTAATTTGTTATCATGCAAATCTTTTGCTAATGGATGTATAAATCAAGAGGCTTTTTTATGAGACTCAGGTCTTAAATACAACCAACTTTGATTTATGATCACCCCATGAAATTTTAACTAATTTAAATAATTTGATTCAAATTTTAACTAATCAGTGGTTTAATTATGAGCTGCTACATTTCTTCTTGAAGCAGTTTCAGGGCAACTGCAAACAACAAAGAGGTGCACAAAAAATACATAGATCGAAATAATGTGGGATCGATTATATTACATTTATTTTAATGAATTAATAGATAAAATTTTATTGTGTACGTTAAACTATTTCGTAACTAAATTATTTTTTATAATAATTATATATAGTATTGCATTGAGTATTCAGAGATTTTTTTTTAATTTCACTATTTTTATAAACAATTAATTAAAGTAGTATTACTAAGTTGTTCAAATAATACCCAAAATATGCATGGAATTTTAAGCATAAGAAATGTTGCGTCCATAACTTCAAAGTTCAAACGCAAGCATCCAATTCTTTATATTGATTTCTTAGCTCCAATATATAAATGCGCATATTTAGATTCAAGCATTGTTTTTTTTCCAAACCAAAGATATTTTTTTTAGTAATGACTTAAACACTCTTTTTCATAAGTTCTATTTGGTATTAGTTTCGAACATGCAACATTTTAAGTGGAAGATATTGCTCTAGCTAGCCAACTTTATTAAAAATTAAAGATAGATATATATGGAAAGCCTAAAAGATTGTTATTATTTTCTAATCAAAGATAAATATATAAATCTTTAATGCATCATTGTAATTAATTAGTTAATATTATTAATTACTTATCCTACATATATACACTAATACATGATTAATTTTTAGAAGCCATTAATTTGCGGCCACAAGAAAACTTCTCATGTTAATTAACCTATTAACAGCTGACCTAATGAAGGGACGAATCTCAGTCCCTGTTCCAAGCTTTTGTAAAACAAATTAAAGCATCCTACAATTGATTTCTGATGGCTTAGCAATATATCTTCACAGATCATTCTGACAAGTTTAAGTGATAACAATTTTTGATAGATGACAATCTAATAGAATAAATAAACAGAAGTTTGTTTTCTTGATATATACTTCTAATTCTGTAGAGCTTTGATTCCTAAAAATTATCGAATTTTACACCAATTATTGAGCCATCAAGAATATTCTTCTTTTATTGAACAAATCATATTAAGATAATTAATATGATACTTTTTTTTCTATGTTGATATATATGTGAGTAAATTTATTTTCCAGCATTTCATTTTTGCTTGCAGTACATAATAGGTCCATATAAATGATGTCACCAATGCATATACATTTATTCCTGTTAACATTGCAGTGTTGAGTCATTTGGAGTGGTCAAGTAGTTCAAGGGTAGCTTAAGTGCAAAGTCAAAAATTTTAATAGCTAATTCCTTAATGGAATTATTTTAAGCATTATCTCTTATTATGAGTAATTAGACAAACCTCAACTATATCAAATTTATATCAAAAGTTAGTTTTTGTTTGCAAACTTCAAGCATATATAGCAAATTGAAGAGAATTTATAGATACAGTTAGAAAATTTGTCCTATTCCATAGAAGTTTGGTCGACTATGAGCATTCAAGTACAAAATTACCTGATTTTCAATCATTACAGGCACTAAATTTACCAATTATATGCCAATGTGGCACTAAATTTACCATTTATATGCTATTGTAAGGATTATTAACTATTAGTTGTACTAATACCAAAGACTAGATTGCAAATGTGTATAGCATACTTTTGCATTTAATTAGAACAATTGTAATTTATATGTTTGCATTGTAATTTATTAATTAACTCATGCATATGCAAATTAAGTTCTGTAATTACATATATATAAAAGAAACAAAAAGAACCAAAATCACATAATCAACAGTGCAATATTTCTGTTAGCATGCTAGTGTTATGTTTGTTGGAGTAGTCAATATCAAGGAGGTAGCTTAATTTGGTCATGCAATGAATTAATTATATATTATGTGACATCATATAATACAAAGACTTATTTCCTGCCATAACAAACTATGATAGTTAAGTAAACCAGGGTGCAAAACATGCAATTTTAAGAGTCATGCATGCACAGGAAATCTCTGTCTGAACCCAGAATGCTTTTCGACGAGTTTGTTAGTGTGTAACAATTGGTGTTTGTTAACAGTACGTACTTGAACATTAAACACACAGCGTCGAGACAAAAAAGTACTTAGGTTGCTTCAAATGGATTAGAGCATATATATGAAGGGAGGAAACACGACAATTCTTATTATTTAGTTAGCTAGGCTCGTTTCATGTACCACTTGGCTATATAGCTTACATTGGGGTAATGAATACAGTTTGAACTAAATAATTAATTTCGTTTACGCTTGATTATTGTATTTATTTTGAGCATGGCTAGTATGACATCAATGTCATTTCAGCCTGTATAATACCACTTGGCTATATAGCTTAAGTGTAAAGTCCAAAATTTTAATAGTTGATGGAATTATTTTAAGCATTTTCACTTATTAGGAGTAATTAATTAGACAACCTCAAGGATGTCAGAAGTTAGTTTTTCTTTGCAAATTTCAAGCATTTAGAAAATTGAAGAGAATTAATACATACAGTTAGAACATTTATCTTCTTTCGTAGAAGTTTGGCCTATGAGCACTCAAGTGTGATATTACATGATTTTCAAGCATTACAGGCTCTCAATTACCATTTCGATGTTATTGTAAGGATTATTGGAGAATATGGCAAAAGTGGAGTACATATGTTTTTCATTTAATTAGAACAATTCTAATTTCTATGTTTGCATTCTAATTTCTTAAGTAACTCATGCATATAAAAGAAACAAAAAGAACCAAAATCCCATAATCAACAGTGCAATATTTCTGTTAGCATGCTAGTGTTATGTTTGTTGGAGTAGTCAATATCAAGGAGGTAGCTTAATTTGGTCATGCAATGAATTAATTATATATGTTTATATTATGTGACATGATATAATACAAAGACTTATTTCCTACCATAACCAACTATGACAAGTGACTGCGTTATCAATCGATAGCTCCCGTCGCGAGGTATCCCTCAAAACCAGGGTGCAATACATGAAATTTGAAGCCATATATGCATGCAAAGAAATCTTTGTCTGAACCCAAAATGCTTTTTGAGTTTGTTAGTGTGTAACAATTGATGTTTGGTACCACTACTTGAACACTAAACACAGAGCCGAGACAAAAAAAATATTAGGTTGCTTCAAATGGATTAGAGACATGCCAATTCTTATTAGTTAGGTAGGCTCGTTTCATGCACCACTTGGCTAGCTATAGCCTAATTATAGTTTCTTTTGACTATATGTTTGAAATAATTTCGTTAGTGCTTGATTAGTGTATTTCTTTTGACTGCAATGAATGACAATGCAAGCTGCACAAATTTTAGAACCTCTCTAGAGATTCTCCATTTATCAATACAAAGAAAGAAACAAAGAGCAACGTTTAAAAGAAAGCCACATGTTCAATATTCATATCAGAAACTCTTTGTGGATATTTAAAGTTGAGTGTGGGGCTTGATTTTTATTTTATTTCAGAAAAAAAGAAAGAAAAAATGGTAACTATATCTGTTTGATCATATTATTGATACGAGTATAATGAGAGGAACTAAATAGTCAAATTAGGAGGTCAGACTTAATTAAACTAAAAGTTTTATGTACGAAATTATATGAAAAATGTTAAGCAAGCACTTGTAAAGTATGGACCCATTATATATTGGCTATGTAATGAAGTGGTAAACTAGGTCTAGCTAAAAGGATTACACTCTTGTAATAGCTGGTGAAAGGGCAAGAAGACATGAAAGCCACACTAGTGTAGTCCACTTGGAGTAGGCAGATATAAATTGGGGATTGTAGTAAGAGAGAGGCATTCATTCATCTCAACTTGACAAATTAATCAAAATGGTGGAGGAAACAACCAAGTTGCTACACTCACCAAAGGTTAGAATTAATATCATGCAACTTTATGTAGCACATGCTTCTTCACTTTCTTTATAAAGCCATTTCAGGTCTTTGGTGCTGAATAAAACAAATTTTGAATGGCAAATAGACTAAATGTACTTTGATAGTACTATATATCTACCTGGTGCATGAACTAGTCTAGTGAGTTGCATACTAATATATATATGTAGCATGCATGCATGCATGTGTACTTTTTTTTTTTTTTTGCATTTCTTAGAAATGAGTTTGACTAATTATTTAACAATAACTAGGTGAAGTGATGATGCATGTAGTAGAAGCCTTTTATAATGCAGAGTGTATATGCCCTCTTAATAATTAGTAATAAGAAAGCATATATATATATATATATTACTTAGTTCAATATGCACTTCCAAAAAGATGTAAGTATCATTTTCATTAAGACCAATAATTATTTGTAGTTACTTATTCTAATAAACTAATTAATTAATGCAGTTATATATATATATATATATATATATATATATATATATATTGATTTAAATTTTGATATACGATTGCAGAGCCTAAGCAAGCAAGGTCTAAACCCGGTTACGAAGCGCTCGTTGAGGAACAATCAATCTTTGCCCTTTAGAGTGATCAATACCAATCAAGTAATATAGATTAATTAATTAATAATTCAATATTTAAATATACTTAATTAATTGCTAGCTTTAACTTTCCTGTTAAGTTAGTTCCGTTATACTGTTTCTAAGTTGCCAATAATTGGAATGTTTATGCTAATGATAAGAACTTTCTGGTAACTTTTATTAAAATGTCCCTTTCTACCCAGATAAGGTATATAATGATTGCATGCTTTACAGATAAAATCATCACTATTTACTTAAAAGGTGCTCATGAATAAGATATAGATATAATACTAACTGATTGTTATTAAAAAAAAACAATTTTAACAAAAAGAAAAGAAAAGAAAAGATGTCTACCGTACTAACTTTGATAATATATATATGCACACCATATCACTGCAAGTATTTACTTTTTTTGTGAATTAGCAAGTAAATAGTTTTTACAATGACGTATATAAAGTTTTAACTAATTTCGGAATTGGTTTGGCTGACAGAAACATGAAATAAGGAAAGAGCAAACATTCACAAAAAGAGTACAATTATCACCACCAAAAGAGTCTAGAGAACATGTGAATGCAGCGCAAGGATCACCACCAAAATTTGAAAAATACAAGGTTATTTAATAATCTGGAACTATTTCTTATATTTTTATGTTCATTTAAGGCAAAATATTTCTTTTTGTTCCTTTTTAACTTAATTTTCAAATAACATTAATTATAGTTTTCACAAAAAGAGCGAACATTAACAAAAAGGGTACAAGGACTGTCTGAGAAAGAGTGTACAGAACATGCGTATGCAGCTCTAGGATCACCATTAAAAGATGAAAAATACAAGGTTCATCTAATAACCTAGAACTATTTCTTCTAATTTATGTTCATTTAAGGTATACTATATTACTTTTTGTCCATTTTAACTTAATTTTCAAATGACATTAATTCTAGTATTCACAAAAAAAGCAAACATTCACAAAAAGAGTACAAGGATCACCTGAGAAAGAGCCTAGAGAACATGTGTATGCGGCACTAGGATCACAACCAAAAGATGAAAAATACAAGGTTCATCTAACAATTTGAAACTATTTCTTCTATTTTATGTTCATTTAAGGCATAATATGTTTCTTTTTGTCCATTTTAACTTAATTTTCAAATGACAATACTTATAGTATTCGCCAAATAAACAAACATTCACAAAAAGGGTACAAGGATCGCCTGAGAAAGAGCCTAGAGAACATGCGTATGCGGCGCTAGGATCACCACCAAAGGATGAAAAATACAAGGTTCGTCTAATAATCTGGAACTATTTCTTCTATTTTATGTTCAATTAAGGCATAATATTTATTTTTCTCTTCTTTAATTAATTTTCAAATGACATTAATCCTAGTATTTACCGAAGCCAATACCTAAGGAGAAAACGATAAAGGCAGAGAAGATCTTTAGACTTCACAGTGAAGAAAGAGCTCTACGACGGGCCAGTTTTAATTACATGGTGAGACAATATATATCTATTATCGCAAAGACATAATAATTTAAATATTACAAGTGATGTCCTTTTAATTCAAATATTTTTTAACTGTACAATGTATATATGGTTTAATATTTAGATGGCAAGCAAAATAAACTCCTTGGGAATAATTAAGAGATTTGAGGAGAAAATCATGAAGGTACTCATCAAAGCACTTGTCTATACTAAAAGCCTTGTTAATTAATCAAATTTTTATATGAACTTTCTATTCAAATCTGCAGGTATGCTTGATTTATGTTTTTATCATATGTGATCGGTTCATATTTGTTCCAAGTGACATAGAAAAGAAAACAGGGAAACTCCAATAGAGAGACTAGATTTGCTGTGGCAAAAGCAGGCTTAACTAAGTCATGTGGCATGTCACTGAAAATAACAAGAAATTAATATACAAAAATAAAATTTCATATTAATTTCCTGGATTATCTGACCCTTGCAACACCAGTGTGAAGTTGATATATAATCATAAAAAAAGAATAGTAATCTTAAAAGAATTTCAATACTATATATCTTAATAAAACTTGGTTGCATATATATATGCATGACATAGGTTATAGAAGAAGAAGAGATAAAAGTTATGAGAAAGGAGATGGTCCCAAAGGCCCAACTCATGCCTATTTTTGACAGACCATTTTACCCTCAGAGGTAAATATTTCATTATTCAACTTAATCCGACCCAAATTAACTAATTGATCAATTTGTCCTTAATTCCTTTATTTTTGTTTTTTTTTTTTCAGATAAGGCATAAAAAGTTTCAAAATATGATTCTTTTGTCATTTTTTTTCCAAAAAATTATAAAATATGTCTGTGCTTAAAATTATTATACAAATATGTCTTATCTGAAAATTTTGCCCACCCCATCTTACTTTCTGGCTTTGCCCTACCTTCATACAGCCTTTTAGATTATTAGTTTTTAAGTCCTTTAAATATACAATATTAATTGCAGATCTACAAGGCCTCTGACAGCTCCAAAGGTGCCAAGTTTTCTCAAGGAAAAATGTTGCATTGGGGGAGAATTTCATCGTCATTTCTGTTTCAATACAAAGGCAGTCAAATAGTGTGATTGCAACTTACTGAAGAGATTTTACACATTTTCTTACAAATTGCATATTTTGTAGTTCTTTTTATGGTTGTTTCTTTCCTTTAATTTTTTTTTTTTTACTTTTGATGGGTTTTATGGTAGATATGTCCGGGCTTTTATAGTATGGTTGTTTGCTACATTTTGCTATAGGCATTCATCTTTTGTAACACTTTTTGAGATGTTGGAATGGTTAACCATAAATAAAATATATACCACACATAATGGCAACATGTGTCACATTTGTAAGAAGAAAAGCAAGGAGAGGTGTAAGAAGAATTAGGGTTTGGTGGCCAAAGTGGGAGAAGTAGCATTGGATTGATCTTCTTCCTCTTCATGATTTTTGTGGAAATGCATTGTTAGGTTATTTGGAGGATATATATATTAGGGTTAAGAGATTTGGGGCACATGATTAGAAGAGAGAGATGAAGATTTTGTCATATGATGCATTGATCGGTATGGTAAAAAAAAAAAAAGATTAACTCTAACCTAGTCACAAATTCAATATTTCAGTAAATAAAGTTGTGACATTCACAATATATTGGATAAAAAACATAAAAAACAGGTCACTAGTTTTCTTTTCAATACAGAACAACATAAAATAAAATAAAAATTTGGAAAACATCAAATTAGACATCGAACAATGTATGTTGTACCAGATTGACTAAACTAGTTATCACATTTAATTAACTATAATCAACTGAACGAAATAACTACCATGTGTATATATGGCATTTTATTAATTTAAGATTCAAAATAGAATTGGAATTGAAATTATTTCATTGCATAACCTAGACCTAAAATCATGGTATTTGGAGGGTTTTTTTTAAAAAGCCCAGCAACTACACAAGCCCAGCAAAGGAAAGCATGTGGGACCCAATATGGAAATTGGGCCCACAACATGCAGTGACATTCTGGTGCTGTGGTGCATGACTTCCGAGGCACATAAATAAATAAAAAAATGTGTTTATGTAATAAGGTTTTATCTTCTCCACCACATATATCATGCATATATATATATATATATATATATATATATATATATATATATATATATATATATATATATATATAGAGTAGAACTAGGGTGCTCCTAAGTTCACCAAACCTCTTGTGAACTTGACTCTAAAATATATCGAATCGACTTTAAACGATGAATTCAAACCATTGAAACCCTTCTATCTAATGAGTGATGCGTCTACATGTGAAAATTTTAAAGTTTCGAATTAATTTAATATAGAGTCAAGTGGTCAAAAGTTTAAGGTTTATAAATTAATTTTAATGCATTCATTTTTTGGACTCCTTTGACCACTTGACTCTATATTAAATTAATTCGAAACTTTAAAATTTTCACATGTAGACGCATCAATCATTAGGTAGAAGGATTTCAACGGTTTGGATTCATAGTTTAAAGTCGATTCGATATATTTTAGAATCAAGTTCACAAGAAGTTGGGTGAACTTAGGAGCACCATAGTTCTACTCATATATATATATCATCTCTATTGATCAAGTTTTCCTTTTCTGGATATATTCACTGCTGCCTTTATTCTTGCCTGGCTTTAGCCAAGTTGGGCTTCTTTTATTAATTCTTTGAGAAATTAAAAATTTATTTTATAGACTGGGCCCACCATTATGGTTGGTTTATTATGGACTGATGAGAACTGAAAACTAGGTGAGGTTTTTGGAATCGAGATCCATAATGTAACCCAACTTTTGGGTTTTAAATCGGGACCGTCCGATTTGATATGAGCGTGCGAGATGGAGTGCCGGATTTGAAATGGAGCACACATCTCGAGATGGATCGTGCGAGATGAAACGTCGGATTCTAATCGGACGATCTCGATCCAAAACCCACGGTTACATTAGGGGATCCGGACCCAAGATTTTGGAGGTTGGGGTTGAGTACTAATTTTTATGTCCTTTCAAATAGTACAAACATTACTGTGACACGAGCAAAGGGGGTTCAATGGGCATCAGATTAAATTCAGTCTGATATCAGATATGGACAGTTGGATCTGCACCAAGATTAAATTCAGTCTGATATCAGATATGGACCGTTGGATCTGCACCAAGATTAATTCGCACGCAAGGTTTAGATTCATAAGTGGTTTACAATTTTGATTCTACACACGAATCTCATTGCAGAACAAATGGTATAGATTGTGCATCAAACTGAATTTGATCTGATGCCCATTGGATACATCCTGCTCCTTACTATGACATTTTAAGCAAACAAGGATCAATCATGTGATTAACATAATTAATTATATAATATGTACCCGCAAGACATACATATCCGGCTTGTAAATTATATTCTTTTTAATTTTAATAAAAAAATGAAACAAATATCTATACCTTTACCTTCAACTATTTCAACAAAATGTCTATGTGAATTCCTTATACTTTATTCTTACCCTTACCTTTCTATGTCACTATGAAAATAGAAAATTTGAAATTATAAAAGAAAAAATAGTGAAACAGAGAGATGTTAATATAATTTACTATTTAATTAGAAGTTGGGCTCAATAATGTGAAAGAGGCAAGGCCCAATAATAATAAAAATCATTATCTGAATCGAATAATTTGAATTCGGATTCAGTCTGACCAAATCCGACTGAATCTTGTTAACCCAAATTTTCTTTTTGAGTGTTTTTTTTTATCAAAAGATATTGGACGAAGTCTTATTTAAAGTCAGATATAAATTGTTCAATTCATGTCAAAATTTGTACGGACAATTTTTAGTTATTACTTAATTATTATGGTGTATAAAAACTCAAATAATTGTAATTGAAATAAATATACAGTACAGTACTTTACTATATATCATTTTATCATGCTAAAGATTTCAAGGTTAAATTTATTTATTGTGTTGTGGGCCACACTAAATTACCTATATAATACCTTGCTTAAGAATTAACTTATCAAATGCTTGTAAACCAATCTTTTCCATATTATTTTTGAAGGTCTGACCAAAGACAGAAATGGTAGCTTCCACCACAAATTCAATTTGGGTTTTAATATTTTAACCAAAAAAAAAAAATGCAGAGAATAGTTGGTCTCCTACAATTGTGACCCATGCACTAATTAAAAGTAATAAAATATATGAAGTCGGCTGCTGCCATGGCAGTGTTAAGGTAGTTAGAGAGGTCAAAATCAAGAGGTTGCTTAATTTGTTATCATGCAAAGCTAATGCTAATGGATGTATAAATCAATATGATTTTTTTTAGGAAACTCAGCTCTTTTGTACAGCCAATCTTGATTATGACCACCAAATATTTAATTTCCTCTCAGTTGTCTCCTTATTTAATTAGACAATATATATGGTCCTAATTTTAACTACTTTGTGGCTTGTGAGCTCATGTATCTCTTCTAGAAGCAGTTCCAGGGCATATGCAAATGACCCTTATTTGCATGAGGCCATACAGTTTATCGGCGTGCAAACTTTTTTTGTATGGGTAAAAAAAAAAAAAATCGGCCCATGCAAACAGGGGCGGATTCACATAGGACCAGGGGGCAGCTGTCCCTCTTGAATTTTGAATTTTAATGGAGATTTATCGATCCCTACTAATTTTTTCCTCTGAAATTTTTTTTGCCCCCTCTGGGATTATGATTTATAATTCAGATTTAATTTAGGATTAAAATTATTATTTTTTAATTATGATTGGTAATTATAATTAAAAGTTAGAGAATCAAAAATTATAAGTTCAAGCATTGAAAAGTTAAAATATTATTTTTTTATCTAGTATCAATTTAGTTAATGAATTTAAATCCGATTCGCTATTTTTTTTGTCTCCCTTCACAAAATCCTGCATCCTCCCTTGTGATGCAAATAACTTCCCATGCAATAATTTTTTTACCCATGCAATATGTTATTACTGATTTTGAAAGAAGAATTACGTAATATTAATTTTTTTTGAGAAGATACATAAAATTCACCTAAAAAAGTATCAAAGTATCAAACATAGGATAAATGTAAAACCATTAATTAAGGCCAAACTATATATAGCATAAAAGAAAAATTAATGCAATATCAAAATATATATGGTAGTATATAACTATATATATATATGAAGGTTAATGATTAATGCAAGCCGGTGGAAAATCATCCTTTTTGTTTGCTTGTAATTTTGGAAAAACAAATATTATTTGGGTAGATTTGATCGGACTGATCCGATATCAATTTATTCAATTCTGAAGTATAGGGAACTTTATATTATTATTGGGCCTTGATTGGTTTCACATTATTAGGCCCAATTCCTAATTAATTAGTGAAGTCTATTAACATCTCTCTCTTTCACATGTTTTTTTTTTTTTTTTTTTTTTTTTTTTTTTTATAATTTCAATTTTCGTAATGACATACAAGAATAGGATAAGAATAAAGTTTAAAGAACTCACAAAAATTAAGCCACTTTGTTGAAATATTTTGAAGGTGAAGGTACATATTTAGTTTCATCTTTTGAAAAAAAATAAAAAGGATATATAATTTACAAAGCGGAAATGTATGTCTTGTGAGATCTTATTAATTATTTGAAATAATTTTAGGCACTTATATATGAATGTATTTCATTTGTTGAAGCATTTTAGGTAGATCGATCTTGACCGTCCGATCCCATGATCAGATCACACGAGCGATCCTTGTTTGCTTAAATGTCAAAGTAGGGAACATGATACATTCGATGGGCATCAGACCAAATTCAGTCTCATGCACGTTTTGAACCATTTGCTCTGCGTTGAGATTCGTGTGTACAATTAAAATTGTAAATCATTAGTAAATTTAAATCGGGCATGCGAATTAATCTCGACCTGAATCTAACGGTTCGTGACATCTGACTGAATTTGATCTGATGCCCATTGACTAGTGTCCCAAGTGATTTTTGTACTATTTGAGAGGAAAAGGAGATCAGTGAATGCTGCTTCTATAGGAATCAGTAAATCCCAATCTCCAAAAACCTAACCTAGTTTTCAGCTCTAAGTTCTCAGTATTCACCACAGAACTCATCAGTTCTCAGTACATAATAAACCAACCATAACGGTGGGCCCAGTCTAGAAATTAAAGAAATATTTAATTTCTCAAGGAATTAATAAAAGAAGCCAACTTAGCTAAAATCAGACAAGAATAAAGGCAACAGTGAATATATCCAGAAAAGGAAAACTTGATCAATCTTTTTTTCAGGATAACTTGATCAATCAATTAACAGAGAGGTGATATATACATGATATATGTGGTGGAGAAGATGGAACCTTATTAACATAAACATATAATTATTTTTTTATTTATGTGCCTCGGAAGTCGTGCACCAGCATGCCACTGCATGTTGTGGGCCCAGTTTCCATATTGGGTCCCACATGCTTTCCTTAGCTGGGCTTGTGTCTCTCCTCTCCTATCAGAACCCTCCAAAATACCATGATTTTTAGGTTTATGACCAACCTATTGCTCTGGCATATTATCCCTGTTGGTATCTTATGTATGAAATTTCTTTTGGAACTAAGTTCTCCAGTTTAGTATGCAATAAAATAATTCCAATTAATTCCAATTCTGATTTGAATCTTAAATTAATAACTTGCTATTGCCCAGTTGAATTTAGTTAATTAAATGAGCTAACCAGCCAGTTTGGTCAATGTAGTATTACATTGTTTGATATATATTTAATTTGATTTATTCCAAAATTCAGTATTTTATGTTGTTGTATATTAGAAATTAAGAAAAGCTATAGTAATATTCTTTTTATCCAATATATATATATATATGGTGATTGTCACGGTTTTATTTACTGAAATATTGAATTTGTCACTAGATTATGCAAGGTATAATTCCTAGTTAAACAGTTTCCTACTATTTACATATTATATATCTCTGTTTTAATCTCATCAAGCTATAAATATAGAAGACAAACTAAAATAAATTTACATATATATTCAACCTCATCAGACATTTACACTAATAAAAAAAGGTATATATGCAACAATATATATATACACACCTTCTCAAGTAATAAAACTCAGTTTCAATGAATTACTGAAAATCATATCCATTAATTTCTTTTGGCATTTATCTATATGAGTAGGGTTAAAGTATAACATTGGTATTATGCTCCAACCATACTCTACATCTTTATCTCTGTTCTAAAAGTTCAAACAGTCGATCCGAACCACTCAACATGATCTCCATATTAAAATATGCTTAGAGACCAAATTTTATATTTTTTTGGGATTTTTTTACTTTTTTTAGATAGGTACAAAATCACTCTATATGGACCATCCAAAAATAGTGATTTTGTACCTATCTAAACAACTTCCAAAATAAAAAAATTTATCATCTAAGTACATTTTAATATAGATATCATGTTGAGTGGTTCGGATCGGATGTTTGAACTTCGAAAACAGAGATAGAGATATGAGGTATGATTGGAGCACAAAGCCAATAGTGAATTTTAATCCTACTCTTATTATATATACAAAGTAATTTTGAACTTCGAAAACAGAGATAGAGTAATGTTTGAATTTCGAAAACAGAGATAGAGATATGAGGTATGATTGGCGTGCTAAGATTAATTAACCATGAATCTGCTGATCAATGAATATGTGAATCAACTCAGTTTGATTCTCATTCAAAGCGGAAATATGTGCACTCAGGGTACTGAAAAATAATGCCTAATTTAATATTTTACAATGAACAATTAATCAAATAGATATACAATACCTAATGAATCATGGTACAAATCTGGAACTAGATATATGTAATATATATATATATATTCTCTCGTATGAGCCATGCAACCCATACCGGTAACCCATGCATTTTGCTTTTCAGTTGCTTTTTACATTTTGATCCATACTAAATCCATCAACCAATAAATCATTGATTTCATTCCACTCCCTTGCTCTTTTCTCTTTCTACATCTATATATACAAACAGACCTTACCAAGCTATTTGTAACCAACTCTTCATCTCTCTCCTCTAATCATTTGCCCCAAAAATCTCTTAACCCTAATATATATCCTCCAAACCTAACAATGCAATTTCACAAAAATCATGAAGAGGAAGAAGATCAATCTATGCTACTTCTCACACTTTGGCCACCTGGCCACCAAAACCCTAATTCTTCTTACACCTCTCCTTGCTTTTCTTCTTCTAGTGCGTCCGCTTCCATCTCGGCTTCTTCCTTTGCTTTTCCTTCTGAGCCTTCGGACCTAACAATTGCACTATCCATTGCACCACCTGGTGTCGATTCTACGAATGGTGAGAACCAAGCGGCGGTTGCACCTAGCAACGGTAACCATGTTCCAAGTCAGTACTGGATACCGTCTCCTGCCGAGATCCTTGTAGGCACCACACAGTTTTCATGCACAGTTTGCCATAAGACGTTCAATCGCTTCAACAATATGCAGGTATTTATTTTTTAAACGTTGTTCTTGAAAAATAAAATTAGGCAAAAACATTGAGAACTATAATTTTGGGCGAGTTTGTTTCTAAAGTACAAATAAAATAAAATAGTATATGTATATTAACTTGCTTAATTACTCATGGTTTAATTTCTTCCTCTTGCATATATGAGTATAATCAGTTAACTCATATATACTTGATGGTTCCCCTATGCTATATATTTTACTTGAACAGATATAGATCTTTTTCTTGCAGTGCTTACTCTCACTATCTATTTCCTTATAATAAGAATCGGAAAAGAGATGATTTTTTTTACATAAACAGGTTGTATTTTAACTTTTAAATCTGCACTATTGTTGAACTTGATTTACAATACATGCTCCTTGTAATATTTTATGGACAATTTAAAATCTTTCGTTTCAATATATATATACAACTCTCTATTCCATGTTTGCAACTAATAACTACACAAGAGTACATGATAGTATTTTATATTTGTCAAAGGTGAAACAAACCTATACATTTAATATTTTCTCAATGATCAAATGAAAATAGGTCACAATGTGTGAGCTATAAATAATATTTACCTTTCCTCTTGCTCATGCAGATGCACATGTGGGGGCATGGATCACAATACCGAAAAGGCTCCGATTCCCTACGAGGTCCAACCCGGCCAGGCCCGGTCGTTGCTCCTACAGCACTTTCACCATCACTAATGCGGTTGCCATGTTACTGTTGTGCTGAAGGTTGCAGGAATAACATCGATCACCCACGTGCGCGACCACTCAAGGATTTTCGCACACTTCAAACACACTATAAACGTAAGCATTGCCCGAGGCCTTTTGCATGTAGGCGGTGTGCCAAGCCATTTGCAGTGCGTGGAGATTGGCGTACTCACGAGAAAAATTGTGGTCGTTTATGGTTCTGCATTTGCGGCTCGGATTTTAGGCACAAGAGGTCGTTGAAGGATCATGTTCGTTCATTCGGAGATGGCCATGCTCCACATATGATCGAGTCAATGATTGTTGGTGATAATGTGATGAGAGATGATGTTGATTGTTATGGTGACGGCGATGGTGATGATGAGGATGAAGAAGGAGAGGATGGAGATGATGGTGCCAATGCAGATGATAATGTTGATCATGATCATATGATATTTTAGTTATTTATTGCTTTATATATACAGTTAACTAATTAATTAGTGCAGGTTGTATGCTCAACTGTTTCTATTATAGCGACGTAGAGAACAAAGATCATCAAATGTTCATCTCTCCTTATGCATCTTGAACTAATAATTGAGAGGTGTAGGAGACTTGGTATACCATATCAGATGATGATCATTTTATATATTCTACAAGCTGAAAGGGTCCTTGATAAAGCATGAAACTTGTCTAATTAGGATATAAACACAAACATTAATCATAGGTAGTTGTTTGTATTTCTCCTTGATGTAATCATTTAGCTAGAATCTTGGAATTTGCTTGTTAATTTATATTTTATTGAAAAATTATTTGCATTCCCACCGACATTAATTACCTGCTATGATTTATTGATTGTTTGCCTTGACATCAATTACCTGCTATGATTACATCTCATTTGCATATATAAACTAAAAGAATTCATTAGACTTATTAATTGAATTTCTATTTCATTCATTCACAAATTATCTAGTGCAATGATGTGTTTATATAATGGGTCAAACTTTATAGTTCTAAGTGTCAGTAAGAAATTGTATACTTTTCTTTATTTCTTTAGAGGAATGATAACCAAGAAAGGTGTCGGCAACCTAAAAATATAAAAGGAGCGCTAGAACTTTTTTTTTTGATACATAAATTTAAGCAATGTTTTTTTTTTTTTTTTTTTTTTTCATTTTGCAAATAGGACAGGTGATATATAGAAGGAGAGTACGGTATTCTATGGTATTTTTACTTTATCTCTGGATAAAGTGTACTGTATCTACAGTCATAGTGTCTCGTGAGAGAGAGAAGAGAGATTTAAAAAAAAAAAAACACAAACACACAGAGAAAGAGAGGAGAGAGAAAGAGACTGAGAGAGTTTGTGTTCGTGTCTAGCAAGAATAGATCGTTTTAATGGGCACTTTTTTGAAGCAGTAGTAGTTGGCTTTTCTCATGCCTTGTTCAATCCTAATGCAAAGAAATCATCACTTACAACTTACAAGTGTCAGTTTCCATCTGTTGCATGTCTTTATTGCATAGTAGAACTAGAACACATACCTTGATATAAGAAAAATATTATTAAATAAGAGTTTTGATTCCATTCCTTTCTTTCCTGTCATATAAAAACATACCTGGTTTTATTGCATAGAAGTAACATTGTTAATTATTGATTGTAAAACTACCATAAATGTTATTCTTTAAGTGTAGGTGTTATCACTAATGAACTCATAACCGTCACTGAATATGTGTTATGGTCTAGTGAATTATAAAAAAAAATATTGACATTCCTATGTACATTTTAGTTTCGTGATGTATTTATATGTGATACTTAATTATCGTGTTCATGTCTAATATAATATCAATACTTATGTCACAATATAAATAGAATAATTTTTTTGTATTAATCATGTAGTGATGTACATGATATTCATTAATGCAACTATTTCAGATATGTTTATAAGCTAATTAATTAATGAAAAACTATTCAATAAATCTACTTATGTTATGCGTCACTAGATCAAAGTAGTCTTATGTAAAATTCATAGCTTAATTACTAAGCATATATAATGTTGTTGACTAAATTCATTCAAAGATTTAATTAATAATTGGTACATCGATAGTTTCTTAAACTCTTTAGGTAATTCTTCAGAAAAGAAAATATAAATATTAATTATATAAAAAAATTACTTTCATATTTCTCCACTTTAATTACTAATTCAAAAGGTAATATTTTCTACCAAGTTGAAAAAAATAGTATATTTATAAGTACAAGTGAAATTACTTATACAATAAGCACATGACCGATGAGTAGAAATTTATTTATTGGACATATTTTGTCATTTTTAAGTATCATTTGATAAGTAGAAATTTAAATTATTTGATGAATGCATGATAACACAAATATTCACCCAAATTTTAGCATTTTTATACGAATGATTTTTGAACTTTTTGGCTAACCCGGTTTTCCAAATGAACGGCAACCGCAACATTAATTAATTCTTGTTTTCAAATTTTGAAAAGTCTCTATTAATTTTTCTTCTGAATGAATGCATTAACAGTTAAATATAAATCAATTTATTGTTATCATAAACCAAAATTTCAAAATTAATTGAATTTATTCCTTTCCCACATTGTACATATTTTACCATTTTAATTTGCCAGTTATATGGTACATATTATACATATTTTACCATTGTACATATTGTACAAAATTTATTTTGTCCCTACAAAAAAAAAAATGTAAGCTGTATGGTACAGAACTGTGGCTAGGAATCATATCTTAAGACTAAAGTAGGTGACATTGTGTGCTCCTTAATTTTTCAATCTATAATTGGATGGCTGCAGCTTTTGGCTGCGGCACTACTTGGCGCTATATATCCAGAGAGAGAGAGAGAGAGAGAGAGAGAGAGGGGTAGAGAGAGAAATAACTGACATTATCTAATGCTAGGTTTGGGAGAGCGGAGACTGAAACATAGTCTGCCATTATGTCTCTATATTGCATTCATCTACTAATTTAATTTTCTTGCTTTTTCTTTCTCTTTTCTCTTTCCTTCTCTCTCTACGTAGATGGACATACAGAGTTTTACTTGATCATTACGAGTCAAGAAAAAAATTAACATGGTCTGGAAAATCACTATTTTTTAATGGTTTATCTACTTAAAAAAATAGTAAAAAAATTATAAAAATCGTAATATTTGATCTATAAGCAGTGGCAGTCTTTGCGGATTTTGAATTTTCACCAAGAAATTAAGACAAAAAAAAATAGACGTAAAATTGTCAAACATTTGTTTAATTTGATCGAGGAGTGCTAATTTATGGTTCAATTTATTATTTTTGTCTAACACTTTACATATAGTTTTTCTATATTTGCTTTAAAATTCATGCAAAATTCAATATTTAAATAACTAGAGTTCATTTTTTTTGAGCGAAAAAAAATGAACTCTGGATGAAATTTGAATAATTTACTTTTGCGAACGAAATCATTATCCATATTGTTTTTACATGGGTTTTTCAATGGAAGAGATCGAAATGCCAAGATATACATTCGATTATGAAGTTTTCATTTGTAGATAAATAAAATGTCAATTGAACAAGAGTACTTGCAATAAAAACTTGTTAAACTTAATGTTAATTGGGTCTCGTAATTTTTTTGAAAAAGAAAAGAGGGTCGGATTCAGATCGGATTTTATTAAAACCATATCTGTAATATCCGATTTTATTTTCCGGATTCCAATATTGATACGGATTGGATATCCATTTTTCAATACTATAATTAAAAATAAATATCAAAGTTCATAATATTTATCGGTGAACAATATAATTATTTTTCATAGTATATGTTAAACTATATGATATATGCTACTATTCGGATACAAATAATAAAAAATTAAAATCATATGTGTATCCAATTTTTTATTACGGGTTCGGATACGAATAGATAATATCCAATCCGTTTGCACCCGATGACTAGCCCTCATTTCATTAAGTGTAATCTCTGGATCGTCCAATCATAATCCGCACGATTATTAAAGCCTTTGTGCGTTGGCCTTGTTATAATCGGATGGCTGTGATTCAAATAGAAATATTATGTTACCTCAGAAGATATGGATTCCAGCTTCTCTCACTAGAGAGCAGTTTGGGTCCGATGGGCTCCATATTTGCTTTAAAATTCGTGCACGTGAATATTAAAATGACACGCACAGATTTTAAAACAGAGTTATAAAATCCATGGACTCAGTTTGAGTCCGATGAGCATCGGACCCAACCTGCTCTCCTCTCACTATGCATGCACCAATTGAGTCTCATTAATTAATTAATTAAGTGTACAGTCTCTCACTATATATGCATGCAGCAATTAAGCTGCATAGTAAAAAACCCAGAGGCGAGAGTTACGCAAGTCTTTGTATGACGACATGTACAAATTTTGTATCCCAGGTTCCGTACATGCATGTCAGATCGACCGTACGAGACGCTGCATGTGGACCACACCACACATCTATTGGGTTTGCAGTTCATAGCATGGCATGCTTTTAAACAAAAAAAAAGTACATCAACATGCATGCACACGGTGCATGCATATATATGTATGGTAACGATAATGAGAGATGGGTCCCGCTTAATTGATTGCTACATACTACAATTGGATATTTGTTTCCTTAAGAGGCCAACAATGAATGACTACGTAAGGAAGAAAGAGAAAGGTGATGAAGAAACTGCTTAATTTTTATTTGCTACGCTTCTCCACTTCTGTGCACACAAATGTGATTTATTTATTTTTAATTAGAATTATACATAATTCTTCATATGGAAGGAGCATCGGTTGGTTGTATTTTAGAAAAAAAAAAAAAAAAAAAACAACTCATCCGAAGCAACGGTTTGGTGGAGGCAGGAAATTAATTTCTCCACCCGGCCAAACCACTTACAACAGAAAATTCCATTTAGGGGTCGAGTGAAGCGTTGGTTCGGTGGAGCTGATTTTTGCAAAATTGCTTTGACCAATGCTCTTTCCATTTAAAGAGTTTTGTTTAATTCTAATTTTAACAAAAAAAATATCCACAGATGTTACACTCAATATAATATAATAAAAGATAAAGATGGTTTAGATTTTAAGGTTGTTTATCAGAAAAAAAAAAGTAGGATGTTAAGTAGAATTAGATAGAGAAAGAATTATGATTTACCTTAATTACATTTTTATAATTTAGAAATGCATATTCTAGTTAAAAAAAATGTTTACATAGAGAGCATAAGGAATAGTGAGATATGATAATATCTTATAGAACAACTAGAGTGATCTGTTGACGTTGTTTTCTAGCTTTTTCAAGCGACTGCAAGAAAGAACATGAGTAGTTCTAACTATTTAATTTATGATGATTTAATTCTTGTCATATATCAAAACAATATTATCCAAAACAAATTCCCCAAAATCGTAGAAAATAAAATCGTCTCGCCTTGTTCTTCCTTCTATTACAATCATTCAAATGTGAATACGCATCACATCTAAGAATATGATATCTTCTTCTAAATAGAGTGTTAGTGGATAGAAGTACTATGTAAGGCAACAATTTTGTAAAAATTTAATGACAATCATGTCTGACTATCATATTGGATTTAAAGACAAAGAGCTTGCATATGATATATAATGCATCAAACATTAAAATGGTGATATTTCATACACGTTTCATTGTTCATCAAACACTTTGATTTTTTATAATGGTGTATATATAATGTTGTTGTAATTATCATCAGAGGTTACCCAATATGTTAACTTCTCAATTTTTTCATCTTAAAAATATGTCTTGTTAATACAATATTGTCAATAAGATCTAAAATAGATGGAGTGAATCCATGTCATGTCCAATTAAAACTCATATAAGACATTAACAGTGTAGATCTG
This sequence comes from Carex arenaria, assembly GCA_964058825.1. Lineage (NCBI taxonomy): Eukaryota > Viridiplantae > Streptophyta > Magnoliopsida > Poales > Cyperaceae > Carex > Carex arenaria. The sequence goes on along the minus strand of CAXKVW010000355.1, from coordinate 233,775 downwards.
ATTTGTTCGTTTGAGATCACTAGACATACTGAATTATTATAATATGATTTAATCGTTCAATTTCATGCCTGTTTAAGTAGTTTATATCAAATTATTCCATGACACACTAAAAATTCATTATTTATTTGTAGAACAAAAAAAAAAGTGTTGAAATGAAATGAAAAGCTTGCAAAGGTGGCAGCAAGAAGAGCAGCTTTGTTGGGGAAAAAGTCTGGGTAAGTTTAGCAAAAGGAAGTGGGGCCCATGAACCTTTAGAAGGATCCATCTCCATCCGTGTGTAAAGCGTGCCTTAGTCACGCGTGTGGGCCCTCACTAATTGTGGGCCCATGGGCCACGCCATGTAACGCCAAGGCCCAACTCCCCATTTCTTATAATAACCAACTTTTTCTCTCAGACTTTGTGTCCCTCTTTCGGTGCTTCTCTTCTTCTCTTACTTTTTCTAGCATCCACACTCGTTCTTATCTGCTCATTTCTATGTGTAAATCCGTGTAACAAATCATCTTAAATTTGGGAAATGTTCGGCGGCGTAATAATTATACATTGAAAAAAAAATCCAAAAAGAGAGCAAAAAATTCCGTGAATATTTCGCAAATAATTCTGAAATTCAGAAAAAGTTCATAAAATTTGCAAATAATTTACGAATTATTAACAAATCTTGTTATTATGGATGCCACAGCGATCACAACAGTGCAAATGCCACAGAAGATAAATACCATAACATTTTTGACAAAAAATGTGTGTACAATTTGTACAGACACTTTCTTAAAAGATCAAAATTTGTCATTTTTGAATCTAAAAATGCATGGTCGGTGTATGAAATTTGGATGGGTAAACTGAGACTTGTGTTGTGTCACATCTCTAAAACGAACTACTATATATGATTCCCTCAAAAAAAAAAAAAAACTACTATATATGACGTAAAAAAGTAAAAAAGTAAAATAAGGTAGATTCCTTGATGTGAAATTTCGATGGACGTCGTAGAAATCAAATCAAATCAAATCACCTGCCATATGTTGCTCTGATAAATTAATTACAAGTACCTTTTGCACCATTAATAATATAATCCTTGTAGATCTAGGGTGTTCTTAAGTTCAAGAGCTTATATGTGAACTCAACTTTAAAATCTATCGGATTGATTTTAAATAATAAATTTGGACCGTTAAACCCTTATACACCTGATGAGTGGTGTGTTTACATACGGAAATTTTTAATTTTAGAATTAATATTGTATAGAGTCAAGTGGTAAAAAAAAATGTTCAAAAAATGAATGTATTAAAATTAATTTATAAATATTCCAATTTTGATCGCTTGACTTCATACTAAATTAATTTGAAAGTTTAAAATTTTCGTATGGAGATGAATCACTCGTAAGGTAGATGAGTTTCAAAGTTTTAGATTCATTGTTTGAAGTCAATCAGATAAATTTTAGAGTTGAGTTCACAAAGAAGTTTGGTGAACTTAAGAACACCCTAGTTCTACTTATGTAATCTTACCATGAATTAAATTGTAATTTATATGAAAAAATATTAGTTGTTTATGAAGGTAAATTATTAATTATTAGTTGTAAAAAACTATTTTAGATTTTTAGAAGTACATTTGTTTGAATCAAAATAAATTATTATATAATTTGGTAAATTAATATTTTGACAGTTGTCATATATATTTTTGAACTGTTGTCAACGACTATTTTAAAGTTATAAATTTATTATCAAAATCCTCCAAAATGTATATTGGTTTAACCTTCTAATTTCATTATCTAAACCACATTTAAATAAACACTCATTTGAATCAAAACAAATTAATCTACGTACAAGCCAAAAATTAGCACTCACCCTGCATCTTTTGTTTGTTTGGTAAATTGGCCTAAAATATGTGAACTTAATTATATTAGAGGGTAATTAAGAACTCTAAATAACTATAATTCTCACCTACCAATAAAATAATTTATTAACCATTTTTTGACAATTAATGTGCTTATTTGTAGTCAAGATTCAGACCGTTTGATCAAAATCCGGACTAATTATTCATTCCAATTTGAAAATTCAATAAACCTTTTTAATATTCGTCCCAAGTCTGATCGAACGCTCCGGATTCAAATTCAAAATTTAAGTTATACAAACTCTATCTTAGATGCATGGGGTCCACTGACGTACATAAGGGGGTCCACTAAGGGTGCAAAGGGATCGGATATTATATGTCCGTATCTGAATATGTATTCGAAATTTAGATGCAGATACATATACAGATATGATTTTAAATTTTAATTAACTTATCTGAATAGTAAATATATACCATATAGTTTAATATATATTACGAAAGAATTATGTTCTTCTAATGGTAGATATCTATATCCATTTAATATCCGAATAACTGTATCCGTATTCAAAAAATAAAAGCGAATACAAATATGATTTTACCACTATCCGATCTGTATATGTATCTGTTTGCACCCCTAATGCCTAACTGCATGTCAATGATAATGAATGAAATGGAAGCCAGTATAAATATAGAACACTACATCAATACACTTAATTTGTAGAATTGCATGTCTTTGTATAGTAAGAAGAAGTGTAGATGTCATCAGAAGGGGAGAAAAATTTATACAATGAAAATTCAAAACTTGAATTATATCACTATTCCAAATTCAAAATTAAAAAAGAAATAAAAAATGATCTGTGAGACTCTCACTTTGATGCATGGCAAGGCATGACATTGACAAGGACTTGACCTGAGACTTGTGTTTTATTATGTTGTTATGTTCCGACAGCATCTTATAATCTCTCTCCTCTCTCTCTCTTCTCTCTCTCTCTCTCTCTCTCTGATGCATCTATTCCAAAGGGGACTTGTTCTCATGTTAAATGGTTCTCCCTTGCAATGCATGGCAAGGCATAATTTGTATCTCTTTTTTCTCTTTTGTTATCTTGTTGTTTGAGTGTTTCGGAAGCATATGCATCATGCATGTGTTTGTCTCAGTTTTCTTTTCCTGTCTCTCTCTCTCTCTCTCTCTCATAAAAACCATGCAGTGTTATTGCATGCATATTTATAGTCAAAAGAGGCTTTTTGCACGGAAAACAATGTACTGTCATCACTTTTGACAATTAACAATTAACAATTAACAACACAAAGTTTAATTAAATTAATATTTGTCCCTCTTTTAATTATACTGATGATATTGTAGAGGAAAGGAATGGAACTAGGGGTGATGAAAATGGAGCGGATACGAGTGGATAGTTGTAAAATTAGATCCATATCTCTTTTTTTATTTTCTGTATACGGATGCGGAGTGGATATCAGACATATCAGATTCGAATCAGATCAGATATTTATTAAAATAATATAAAAAATAGTAAAAATAGTAAAGTTCATAATATTTATCTAATTATATTGGTAAGTAACATAAATTTTTCATAATATATATTAAAATAATAAGGCTGGCGTACTACTTGTATCATAGTGATATGTCGTGCTATATCTTCAAAAACCAATTGAGTAGACTTCAAATAACAAATCCAAACCATTGAAACCGATCTACTTCACGAGTGATGTATTTACATATAAAATTTACAAAGTTTTACATTCATTTAGTATAAAGTCAAGCAGTCAAAAAAATAATGAAAAATGAATGTATTAAAATTAATTTATAATTCTTATTTTTTGACTGCTTGACTTTATACCAAATGAATTCAAAACATTATAATTTTGGCATGTAAATACATCACTTATGTAGTAGATTGGTTTCAACGGTTTGGATTAGCCATTGAAACATATCCAATAAGTTTTTGAAGAGCTAGGACGACATGTCACTATACTATTGGTAGCATGCTAGCTTTATTCATATTAAAATATATGGTATAGATCTACTATTCGGATACAAATAACTGAAACGTAAAACCATATCAGTATTTTTATCCACACAAATATTCGAATATCAGATATCCACATTTAAATTTTCGAATACGGATCAAATACGGAATATTGGATATTATCTTTTCACCCCTAAATGAAACCCCAATTGAAAGTTCACTAGCAAACTATATCTCATGCAAGTATTAGTATACAAATATTAGCATTCTTAAACTATGTAGTACGAGGAATCCATTCAATAGAAAAGGAATGGATATATTTTTTTTTAAGAAATAAGAAAATATATTAATTTTCTTTTTGTTTATTACCCAAAAAAATGAAAAAGAAAAACTTATTTCCTCGTTCAGATTATTCATATTAAATATGATACAGATTACAATTTGTATTGTACTTAGTTCGTAAATACTGAAACCAAAAAATCCAAAGGAAAGAAGCATAAAAAAAAACATGAAAAGAGTTTTTTTTCCAAAAAGCTTTGGGCAAATTTTATCCAAAGTTGCACTTAAACCATCCAATCTGCGTCCAATCTGTGTTGAGATTCAACAAATAGATTTAGAACTTAACAAATTTATATAATGCCATGAATCCAAACTGTCCGCCCGAGATATAAAAAACAAGGCAATTTAGGGAAATATATAATAGCCTCTAACAATTGAATGAATTTTATCCATTGATTCCTCCATTTTGTCAAGGAAATGACTTGTAACTTATTAACTATTAGGTATGTACACATAGTGGCAAACAAATAGTTCGGGTTTAGTTTAGCGGAGTCAAAAATTCATGATTCAAGTATAATTCAAGAATAATTTGGTACCACAAGAAAGAAAAAATATATTTCGCATTTTTTTTTCATGTTTTCTCACAAATAATTCGTAATTCACATTTTATTTGCATTTTATTCACAAATAAAACATAATATACATTTTTTTTGTGTTTTATTCGGTGTTCAGTTCGAAAAAGTAAAAAAAAAAAAAACGAATAAAACACAAATTAGCAAACTTATTGCGAATGGATATGTAGTAGCTTTAGTGAGATGTTAAGATATTATTAACATCTTAATTGGTACTTACGATTATGTTCAATCAATGATGAGATAGCACATGACAAAGTTTCCAACTAAATTAGTTACTAGAATAGAACTCAAGTTCACCAGTTATTTAACTTCAAAACATATCAAATTATTTTAAATGACAAATTCAAACCGTTGAATCCAATCTATTTCACGAGTGATACATTTAAATATCAAATTTATAAAATTTCAAATTAATTTAGTATAAAATCAAGCAATAAAAAAAAGTTTATAATTTAATTTAATGCAATCATTTTTTTTATTTTTTGACTGCTTGACCTTTATACTAAATTAATTCAAAAATTTATAAATTTAACATGTAATCACATCACTCATAAAGTAGATCAATTTCAACGGTTTAGATTCAACTTTAGAAGTCAATACGATAGGCTTTGGAGTTACGCTCACCAAAGCATTTGGTGAGCTTAGCACCCTGATTCTAATCAAATTACTAATATATGTTTTTGAAGGAACATGCTTTTGCAAACCAGTTAACAAAGCAAGCAATTGACAAGGTAAAAACTCTCTGACTACAGTACATTTATACAATTGAGGATCATACAGCCCAATAGAGGTTTCATAAAAAAAAAAATGCCAAGTAAAATAGTAGTTAGCATTACAACAACATAAGCATCAGTAGATTTCTGCATAAAATGGTAAAACCAAATTACATATTTAACTACAAGAAGTTATTTTTTTTTTATATATATACAAAGAGCTCCCTTTGACAGCAACCCTTCAACTTGCAACTTAACAAATATTATAGAGTGAGGCTATGGTACTATGCATAGCATGGATGGGTCCGTACTATGGATCAATATCTCTATTTTCAAAGTCAAAATAAATGATCTGAACCACTCAACATAATCTCCATATAAAAATGTACTTGCAGATCAAATATTATATTTTTTAGATACTTTTTTATTATTTTATTAGATAGGTAGAAAATCACCTGATTTAAAAAATTCTGGACCATCCGAACTAGTGACTTTTTACCTGTATAAAAAAATAGTAAAAAAATTCTAAATTTGGTCTCTAAGTACATTTACATATGGAGGACATGTTTAAGAGTTCAGATCGACTGTTTAAACTTTGAACATAGATATATGAATCCATAAGCCTCACTCAACCAACAAATGCACTAGTAATAACGAGACAACATGTATACCTTATCTTCTGAATTGCTTTATTTGGGGCAAGAAATGCCACATTTCGGATTCTAGATCTAATTCCTCAAGACTTCCATCACCATACATAATCTGCCACATTTGTAGATTACAAGCTCATTTATCATATCACAAAAATTTGTACCACTATCACATATTAATTACTGACATATCACATATCTGAACCGTTCAACATGATCACCATATGAAAATACATTTGTAAGATTATAATTTTTTTTATTATTTTTCGACATATCACTTGATCTCAAGATTCTAGACCATTCAAATGTATTGATTTTCTACCTATCTAAAAAAATTCTAAAAAATGTAAAATTTAGTATGCGAGTACATTTTTGTATGGAGATCATGTTGAATTGTTCAAATCAACTGTTTGAACTTTGAAAACAAAGATACTGATCCATAGTACGGACCAATCCACGCTTTGCATAGTTATCTTATAAATCAGTTGCTGGACATGTAAACCCTTTAAGAAAATCCTAATGTACCAGTCAGGTACCGTACCATTGCAATTCTACATACTGCTAAACAAAGAAATAAAATAATACTATATATAACTTACAGTATGCATGCGTCTCTCGTCATCATAACTGTAAATATATCCTTCTACCCACCTAAGAAAGTCATATTATGAACAAAAAAAGGCGGGATTAAGTAAGAGAACATCTGAAATATAAGTAAGAGGAAATCTGAATAGAAAGGAAATAAGGAATAAAAAGAATAGGAAGGATGAAGAAAAGAAATGTACATTTGATGGCTATGACGCCAGACTCGTACGAGAGATTGTATACAATCCTTGGTCACGGCATTTTTTCTTTTAAGAAGCATTAAATCTACACCTCCTGATTTTAAAAATGTTATGTCAATGCATATTATATATTCATCTTTCAAAAGAACATTTTTATATGAATATATATTTTTTTATGAAAAGGAAAATAAAATAATGGCAGCACTTATCATAATTTAATAAATAAAAACATATTTTCTTGAATTGGTACAAGTTCATCTAAATAAAAAATAAATAAAGGAACCATACTGCCAAGCTTTTCTTTGCAATGGAGAGAACCGCAGTGACAATCCTGATCAGCACCAAATTGCACAAACCTGAATTTTTTTTTTTTGCACATTTAAGAATATGACAAATCAAAATTTCTTTAATTGGTAATTATTAGAGGTGAGATAACAAACATGTAATCATAGGTTACGTCTTCTCCTTTCTTTATGTCACGTAGGGCAAAAATGCCTACTCTAGTTTCCCCTTCTACTCTCCTACAAGAACAAAAATATACATATAATAAATGAATGAACAGTTTCCTGCAAATAACACAAGAAAAATGTGGATTTTCTTTAATTAGAAATTTAAAAATCAAATCTTCGCAGAAGGGATTGATTGTTTTATTCTTGGAAAAATAGATGGAACCGTAACATTCTATTTTTCCAAGAAAAAAATTAATCAATCCCTTTCCTGAAGATTTAATTTTTAAATTTCTAAATTAAAAAAAAATCGTATAAAAATAACCATACTACTAAGTAGCCAAAACAACTAGTGTTACATGACCAGTAAATAAAGTAATTCTGGACAACTCAGGCTAAATCAAAGGAGACTGGTACAACTGGTACCAGTAGTTAGGTTAAAAATGATAATTAATAGTATTCCTGACTGACTCTAAAGGAGCTCTATTTTCTAAACCCAAAATATATTAAAATATTGGGTTCAATGTAGGGTTTAAAGTTTAGTGACAACTTAGTCATATTTTCATGTCTCAATCTTAACTTAGGCAGTAGTGTTATTTACAAATCTTGTAGAAGCTGGAACAAGCAATGCACAATAGCATAAGAAAGTCTGGTAATACTTGCAATTACATTAAAAAATCAGATGCAATTTCCTAAAAAAAAAAGAAAAGCAATAATTTTGTATAGAACTGGCAAATAAATGAGATAAATGTACCATTTCTGCATTTCTGTATTTGGATCGCAGCTATGGTTAATAAAACGAGACTTATTCCCCTTATATGTAGCATCAATTACCATGTTGCTATTCACCTCACAGAGGTAAAAATTTGAGGCGCCTCTTCTCTTCATTTTCCATAGCCTCTCTTCGCATGTTTTGTCATCGATAACTGTTCGCAAAAAAGAAACACATCCACGACCTCTGAACACTCTTAATTTTTGCACAATAAGTACCAAAAACTTTCAAAACCCCTTAATTTATTGGGGGAATTTCATGTACACCCTCAAAAACTTCAAAATGACATATTTCCCCCTCTAAAATTTATAATATCATATTTAACCTCCTAAATTTCAAAAACTCACAAATCTACCCATTTTGTTAACTTCCGAGTAAAACTCATTTTACCCTTTATTAAAAAATAAAAAATATTTAGCATGTTTTAAGTATAATTCAGTATTGCGATTGGTCGGTTTTTGAGGAAAAATAAGATATTATGAATTTTAGAGGGGGGGAATACGTAACTTTGAAGTTTTTAAGGAGTATACAATAAATCCCCCCTAATTTATAAATAAACCTACTCCTAAGTCAAATCAAATTATCAAGTGAAACAACAAATTTAACTGTAGCACTCATATAAATACTATTTTTTTGTATTGTTCCTACAAAAATTATATGTGATAGTGTCCCATGTAGTTACTGTTGCGTAAATAAGTCTTTAGGGACTGAAATTTGGAACGGACATGAAAACTTGACTTGTTCAATTCAGCCCCTTCCTTTTATTTTATTTTTTAACTGAAGAGAAAAAAATATACCTTCTCCCACATATTCTATAACAAATTCGCCTTGCTTTATATCCTCTTCTGCTACTAATCCAAACCCACATTTCTCTGTCTGGAACAGAGAATATACATATAACAAATATTATCTTTCTCACAAAGACGAGTTAGAGAGAGAGAGAGAGAGAGAGAGTACCTTGACAACTTTCAATTTCTTAACAGGTCTGAGTTGGAAGGGTTTATTAGCGCAAGTGCTACTGCACTTACAATTGCCAGAGCAACAAGAGAACAACATTCTATCAATTAAAAACAAATTAATTAGCCAAATCGTTAAGAAAAAAGATACAACTTCTCAACCAATGAATATGTGGTTTGTAGACTCATTTCTTCCTTCAATACATATTGCAAAGGTGGCACTTTCTACCAGTATCTGACTCCCATAGTACCAGTACAATCAGAGTTACTAGTTTAACATAGCCATAAGACCAAACAAAAGACACATATTAAACAAGATTAAATAAGAAAAATATAAAAACAAACGGGAAAAACATCATGCAATCCTATTTAACGACCTCATTTTTCCATATAATGTCAAGAGTGAGGCTATGGTACTATGCATAGCACGGATTGGTCCGTACTATGGATCAAAATCTTCATTTTAATAGTCCAAACATTCAATCTGATCTGTTCAACATGATCTTCATATTTATATATGTACTTGGAGATCAAATTTTACCCTTTTTACAATTTTTTTACTATTATTTTAGACAAGTAGAAATCACTTGATCTAAACATTCTAGACCGTTCAAAAGTAGTGGTTTCTACCTACCTTAAAGATTAGTAAAAAATTCTAAAAAATGTAAAATTTAGTGTGGAAGTACATTTTCACACAGAGATCGTGTTGAACAGTTCAGATCGCCTATTTGAATATAAACGGAGTTATTGATCCATAGTACGGACCAATCCGCGCTATGCATAGTACCATAGCCTCACTCAATATCAAATCATGATACGTTTCTTGCTGTGCTAATCAAATAAATCAACACAAAAGGAAAAAAAAAGTATAACTACTAAGGAAAGCTTACGTGCAATGACAATCCCCATCACAAAGGGTAGTAGATCCATTCAAAGGTTCACATGCGCAAAAGATACCATCGTCTTCAGGTCGCTTTTTATTAAAATAAATATCTTTTCATACATCAAGGATGATCGACTGATTTCAGTTCCATCAAAAATTAGAAAAAAAAAAAACTATAATATAGCACGGTCCCAAGAAAAGTAAAAGAATATAAACTAAAAGTAAAAATGAAAATTAAACAAAACCATAGTAGCACTTGAGTAAGGCTACAGTATTATGAATAGCGTAGATTAGTCCGTATTATGGATTAATATTTTCATTTTGAATGTCCTCATAGTTTATCTGAACCGTGCAAAATGATTTGCTTGCAAACTAAATTTTATATATTTTATAATTTTTTTAGATAGGTAGATAATCGCTACTTTTGAATGGTCTACAATCTTTAGTTCAAGTGATTTTCTACTTATTTAAAAAAATAGAAATTTTTAAAAAAAAAAATGTAACATTTGATCTACAAGTATATTTTCAACAGACCAATATGCGCTATGCATAGTACCATAGCCTCACTATTAGCACTTAATACCTGAAATGGTACATGCTGGCATACAGCCCCAGATATAACAGGGGTGGTACTAAAAAAATCAACCAATTTCGTATTGTAGTCATAGGTTAAAAAATGGACAATACGGTATCTACAGCTTTTAAGATACAACTAAAAGATTTTTTTTTTTTTAATTCACTTTGAACAAAAAAAAAAAAAGGATACTGCGCTTAATGGCAATATAACTCTCGCCCCCTCTAAAAAAATCATCAGGAAGAGAAAACTCAATTTGCTCTTCAATTTGTGAAAGCCCCCTTGTAAGTTCTTCAAATGCAATCGCAATCGTACCATCATCTTTCTGTGATTTGTAAAAAAAAAAAATGAGTAAGGTAACCATAAAGTTGAGTCAGAACTCATAAAATATCTTGAAATTATACTAATTGAAGAATAGAATAGTTGTAATTTTTTTGATAAAAACGGGGAAAACCCACCGATTTCATACAAAACCATAATTTTTTGAAAGGTACCAAACTACTGGTACCAGTTAAAAATGAGTCAGAAAATATCTTGAAATTATACTAATTGAAGAATAGAATAGTTGTTATTTTTTTTGATAAAACTGGTAAAAACCCACCGATTTCTTCACAAAGCCATAATTGTTTTCGAAGGTACCAAACCACTAGTACCAGTTCGTTAGTTTCTACCACAGTGAAAATAGTTGTAATTCAACTACATAATAATTTCTTCTTGAAGTTTGGATAAAATAGTTCACTGGTACCAGTAGTTGGTTTTCAAAGGTACCAAACCACTGGTACCAGTTAGTTAGTTTCTACCAGTAGTCAGGTTTCAAAGCTTCCAAACCACTGGTACCAATTAGTTTCTACAAGTAGTCAGGTTTCAAAGGTACCAAACCACTGGTACCAGTAATTAGTTTATACCATAGATAAAATAGTCGTAATTCAACTACATAATAATTTCCTCTTGAGGTTTGGATAAAATAGTTCACTGATAAAACACTATCCTATTATATTAAAAACCAACCTTAATTGAACTGGTAAAATTCTTTAAAAAGAGAGAAAGAGAGAGAAAGAGAGAGACCTTAGTGATTGGAGGGAGAGGAGAGGAGGCTTCGATGCTTACTGAATCGAGCATGGCTGAGACTTGGTGAGGAGCAAAAAGTGGGGGCTGGACACTACTAGGGTTTTAAGTGGAAGAGTTAGAGGTTGTGTTTTGAGAGATTAAAGGAGTAGAGATTTGAGATGTTAACCAGAGAGAGAGAAGAGATCCCCGCCGGAGAACGCCGGAGCACAGCTGCTGTTGAAGGTGGAGACTGGCGAGTGGCGAGTGGTGGGTGGTGAGAAGAGTGGGAAAGGAAGTGAGGCGAAGGCAGCGATTTGAACCTGAACTGAACTGAACTGGGGTGAAGATTTTAACAGAGTTGATTTGGCTTCATACAACACACGAACAATATGTAGCGCTGTTTTGATTATATAGTCTGTGAGCGGCATGAAGCCAAAACTACTCTGTTAAACCATTTAACCCCTGAACTTAGAGAATTCGCATCCTCTGAGATATCTCAAAATTTGCGTGACTTTTTGTAATATCTCAATCGTTCAAATACATTTTGCACGAATCTCAAAGCTCAAATAATACTGGCCCCCTACGTTCCCCCGAATAGGCACCGGACACGTCGGTCACGCAAAAATTGAGATATCTCAGAGGATACGCACCCGAACTTAGATTGATTTGCTGAAGGGGAATAAAGAGTTTAACAGCGTAGTTATGTCTTCATGCAGCACACGAACCATATATAACGCTGCTTTGATTCTATAGCCCTTGCGCTGCATGAAGATAAAATAGCTCTGTTAACAGATGTGACCCCGAATTGAATTGCTTTGAAGCCTAGCACAGTGGGTTCTTTCTGGGCCTAGTAAACTTGATTGCTCCAACTTATTGCAAAGATAAACAATTGTGCCAGAATCAAACTTTTGATCTAGTGATCAAAATAATATCCTTCCAATATTTAACAAAGACAAAATTTCTAATCAATCAACTTTATATATATCAATCTCCACAATCTAAGTGCATATTTACATTGAATAACAATACCAAAATCATGAATCAGTGAATCCAGAGCATCCCCAAATAGCAATTTGAAATTTGTTAGTTGAGGAAACTTGTAAATAAGTATCTTTTACTTGTAAATAAATAGATACAAAGTTACAGACATCTTTTACAACATTTGCATGCAGTTCATGCAGACATACTATCAAGGGTAAAATGGTCCAACTACTTAAACTAGTTATTCAACTATCCAACAAAAACTAAAAATTTACACCATAAATACCAACTTCTAACTAATAAATAATAATGAATATAACCGTACACAAACAATCTTAGAAAAGAAGCGCTAATCAAAAACAAATTCATCGCCAAAATCAAACTCATCAAGTCCATTTTCAGCATTGTCTTCAAACTCAGCAAATTTATTGAATGTTTTCTTCTCTGTTTCCACTTCCTGTTTCTCAAAGGTTGTATCGTCCATCTATTTTAAATTAAAATAGCAAGAAGCGGATTAGATAACCAACTAGGTTTTAATAATATGACATAGCTTAAAAAATAAAGAGAATATCAGTTGTTAGTTATGAAATTTAAAATACTGATTCTGAGTAATCTGCTTTTTCCATCAACTGAGTAAAGGAAATTTAAAATAACCACTCGCGGTGCCGAACTGGCATCCTACCACAATGGTTGGGTCCAGTACCAGTATAGCAATAAAAAATAGTTATTAGTTTTGATTTGGCTGATACTTTGATTGGGTGAAAATTCAGTTAAAATGAGGGGAACTGTGTCTCTTATGGAATAACAAGAAATTTCATATTTGAAATAACTTACATCGTACAAACTTCCTATTGCATCCAGATTAACTTTTGATGCAAGGCCCTGAAAATGAAAAAAAGTGGTATAAAAATAGTAACTCTACTACTAAACATTTGAAAAGAAAAACTAATTCAAAAACAATTCAAAGAACAAATAAGAAAGATAATCTATACTAATAAAGGTAATAAAATAGTACCTTTTTCTTGAGCACATTACACGTCGCCTCGAAAGGAGTCTTCGCCGGACCTGTATCATCTTCTTCAGGTTTCCTCTTTCTAACCTACAATTAGAAAAATAAAATTTATGCTTATACATCCTAAATTGAAAAATATTAAAATCACTGACTACTGGATGTATATAAATTACTGGCCCTTTAGTGTTCCTTTTGAGCTTGAGGTACTTGCTCAAAATAATCCATGTTAAAGAATTTTTTTTTTGTGTGTGTGTGTGTGTATACAATAGGCACTACAAGACGAACAAACATGATAATTAAGAAAAAAAAAATGAATACCTTTCGAGGTTCTCTCTCCTCGGCCTCCTTTTTCGCAGCTTCCTTCAATGCTAGTTCCTAATAATTTAACATATTATAAATAGACACACCTCAACACCAACAACAAATAAGAAAGGCATTTAGATGTAGTCAAATAATAACCTCGAGATATTCTTTGTTCATTTCTTCCCAAATTATTCTTTTGTAGTGTTTCTCCTCTTCGTCGTGTAGTAGGTACTCATTCACCTAAAGGGAGAGAGAGAGAGAGAGAGAGAGAGACAAGCTACTTAACTATTTATAAGAGACATAAATTAGTTAGAGAGAGAGAGAGAGAGAGAGAGGATTTTAATTACCTCAGCATCATCAATATCAGAAAGGGTCTCAGGTTCATCATTCTCTTTATCAACCTCATCATCTAGTAACACATCAGATTCAAGGCCTTCAAATAAAATTAAAGTAAAATTTTTACATTTTTTAGACTTAATTTTAGATTTTTTTTTTTTTTTACTATTTTCTTAAATAGGTAGAAAATCACTACTTTTGATCAAGTAAAAAGTAGTGAACGGTTTAGATCGACTACTTTTTAATTTTGACAAGTAAAAAGTACAAATTAGAAAATCACTATTTTCTACCTATCTAAAAATAGTTAAACAAATTCTAAAAAATGTAAAATTTGAATTACAAGTACATTTTCATATGGAGATCAAGTTGAACAGTTTAGATCGATTGTTTCGACTTTGAAAAGAGAGATATTGATCCATAGTACAGACTAATATACGCTATGCATAGTACCGTAGCCTAAAAAAATGAGAAAAAAAAAATAAACTAATCCTAGCTAATGTAATAATTCTAGATTACCTTCTTTATCAGTAACTCCAGATGCATGTGTTTCCTCTTGTAGCTCATCTGGAGAAGAGCCTATTACTCCATCCGTGTTCTTGTCCTATAAAACAATATACAAAAAAATAAAAAATAAAACTAACGGAAGAAAGAAAAAACCCAAAATTCCTGTACCAAGCGGAGACCAAGTACCATGCCCATAATACTAATGCTTAAACCATAAATCAAGGGGTGGCAATGTTTACGGGTTCGAATCTAACCTGCTAGTGTATCAACCGGGACAAACCAGCTAACCTATTGAGTCAGGTCAAAGTAAAGAGACTGTCAAATTTGATTGGTATTGTGCAAGCATTAAAAAACCTACTTACTTTTTACCTCTGTTGCTTTCTTAGTGAAAAATAATTAACTAATTTGGTATTCCATCCTTTTGTTTTAAGACGAATGAGTGGGACTGACCCAAAAACTGACTCATTAACCATTGGATCAA
Organism: Carex arenaria; assembly: GCA_964058825.1. NCBI lineage: Eukaryota > Viridiplantae > Streptophyta > Magnoliopsida > Poales > Cyperaceae > Carex > Carex arenaria. Next base: position 218,615 of record CAXKVW010000355.1, on the reverse strand, counting down.
CCATGACCAATTGGTCCAAATTGGCAGAGACAAAAAGAGGTCTTACTTGCACAGTGGGCCCACTCTCTTCATCAAAGAGAGAAGAGTTTAAAGAGGATTCTTCAATCGCGGCCTCAGATTTTTTTCGTTTCATCTCGGCCCGTTGAAAGGCCGGTGGCTCTGCACCCCCATCTACCCCTCCCGATAGTTTCATGAACTGTCAGAAAGAAAATAATAAATTAGGGTTAAGTACTTGTAATCATCAAACAAATCGGTTGTATTTTATGTAATCATGCACGTGGAAAAGTGTAATTTAACACGTATGAGGCTACGGTACTATGCATAGCGCAGATTGGTCCATACTATGGATCAATATCACTGTTTTCAAGGTTCAAACAGTCAATCTGAACATTCAAGAAGATCTCCATATGAAAATGTACTTGTAGATCAAATTTTACATTTTTTACAATATTTTTAGATAGGTAGAAAATCACTTGATCTAAACATTCTAGACCATTCAAAAGTAGTGATTTTCTAACTACCTAAAAAATAGTAAAAAAAATTCTAAAAAATGTAAAATTTAGTGTGCAAGTACATTTTCATACAAAGATCACGTTGAACAGTTCAGATCGACTATTGGAACTTTGAAAGCGAAGATATTGATCCATAGTATGGACCAATCCACACTATGCATAATACCATAGCCTCACTCATTTAAATTGTCAGTGTTTTGTACAAATTCATAGTGTACAAGCAAACAAGTGTCAATCATCTCCCTGTCTACTTTAGGCAGTTCTCTGTGCTTGTAAGTGGCTTTTATCTTTGTTATATTAAGGCTTTAATGCAAGCAAGCACCTTTTCAAAGCATTTCTTGCAAAGACCATGGGCAAAATGGGCAATATCATTTTGTTCCTTGTGTTTGCAAAGAAGACCGCCATCTTTTGGTAATTGCATTGAAATCGATTGAGTCATCTCCTTCTCCAATTCATCTGCTCGATCTGTGAATTCTTCAATCTATAAACACAAAATATATAAAAAGATAATAATATCTAGTTTAAAAAACAAAAATCAAAAGAGAGAGTGAGAAAGAAGCATTATAAAAAGGAGGGGGGGGAGGGGTTTACCGTTAAGCAACCAGACTCAGTGTTTTCAAACTCAATCAGCCGTTTTGTTAGTGTTGCTTCACATACATGCACCACATTGACCTGATTAAATAAAAAAAAAATGTAATATTAGAATGAGAATTTCCGAGTTACAAAACTATATTCTCTAATAAAGTAATAGAATTTTTACAATTTCAGATTTTGAATAATCAAGTCCTTGCGAAAGAGCTGCAATGTACAAGGCAGCACCACATAGTCCACTAGGCTTCCTCCCCGTCTGCATTGAACAACAAAATAAGCAAAGAGAGATACAGGTGGAAATGTTGCAATAATAGAGAGTAAATTGCATCGGTATCCAATAAATCAGCTCAATTTTTATTTATGCCCTTAGTTTTAAACATTGGGCATGTTCGGCTGGAGAAGAAAAGACGAATAGATTGAAATAGAGATTCTATTCTAGCCGAACAAGAAAAGAATTGAGTGGAATTGAGTTTGAACATTTCCATTAGCCCTGGGTTTTTACAAGTAGGTCCCTCTTCTATATTCCTCGATGAGCCAATTCTCTATTCCGTGGGGATGGTACAATAAAGGAATTGGCCCTTTTACAGAAATATAATTGGCTCATATATCGATACTTTTTCACTATTCCACTTTCCTCCAATTGAGCATGATCGGAATAGTACAGATAGAAGCCTATACCAAAATCCAATTTTTCTCTATTCTTTCACTATTCTCTTCGACCGAACAGGTCAATTGGGAACCAAAACAAGTATCACAAAAAGCCGAAAGTTCATGGTATCTAGTATATCGAGGTCAACAAAAAAATTAAACTAATTTCAAAGGAAAATTCCAAAATATAAATAATAAAAGAATATACTAGCCTGCATCCAGTCACGCTTCATGCTAGCTATTATTCTTAGAGCTGTCGTAGATACTTCGTTATTCTTTTTACCCAATAAACCTAAAAGTTTTACGAAAAATATCTATAAACATTTTAATTGAAATACATTTTTCTTATTTCGAAATGTACTGTCCCATTCTGCCTTGGTTTAGATTCTCATCACCATTTCAATTTTTACCAAACAGTGACTGTACTTTGTTCCCTCTATCCCATGAAAAAAATAAAAACTTGAAAAATCATAAACGGGTCAGGTCAAACAGGATCATGACCTGACCTGACAGGCAGCAAGTCAGGTCAATGAATGCCACCACTACCTGACTGGTATGATACTGATACAAAAAAATTACAACACTTACGTTCAGTAAACCTGTGAATAAAAAGACTTGGATCTACAAGTTTTTGTATAATTGGATGCTCTGAAAGCTGTAGCACTTTGCACAGTTGCAAAAATACTGCACCTAGCACATATCTGAAACCACACAAATAAAAACTCATATTTAATTGCAAAGAACTATAAATCTACTCTGTGCAGCAAAATAGAGACTCAAGAGAAGTTTTTTCTTACACATTTACTTGCAGATAGTCAGAGAAATCTATTAGTAGATACGCCTTCTTATTTTTCCTACAAAAATAATAAAAATGTATCAGTGCCTTGTAATTTTGAATTATTGGTAACTTTATATCGAGGAAACAATACTAGTATGTATCAGTTTGAATTAGTGGTTCAATACAAGATTTGTTGTAATTCTTTCTATCAAGAAAATCACTTGATAAAGGGGTTCTTTACTGTTTTTTATTTTTCTGGTCTGATCCGACAGCTGCTTGCTGGTACGCAGCTCGCTTTCTTCTGGTATTTGTCAGTACCAGTTTTCTGGTTTTTCTGGTACAAGCGGTGCTTTTTCGCTTGTAGTTGGTTCTGGTACTGATCTGAGAAGAACAGCTTTTTATATATTTTTTTTATTAGCTGTCTAGTGCAGCGATTGGTGGCCTTTGTGGCACTTGTAACTGATCTAAGAATAACAATTTTCTGGTATTTGATTTTGGTTACTGGTTTGTTTGCTGGTACTGCAGTTTTGTTGGTGTACCTATTCAAAAAAATAGTTAAAAAATTCTAAAAAATGTAAGATTTAGTCTACAAGTACATTTTCATATGGAGATCATTTTGAATGGTTCAGATCGACTATTTGAACTTTGAAAATGAAGATATGGATCCATAGTATGGACCAATCCGCACTATACATAGTACCATATTAAAAAAAAATCTAACACTGGTACCAAAACCCACAGATACCAATCTGAATAAGCCCTAGTAGCATTCTTTTCTTTGAGCAAGGTATCAATAAGATTATTAATAAAAATTTATAAGGACTACATACCGACATGCAATGTAAAGACAAGCAGCGGCAACATGAGTGGTTCTTCGGCCCCTCGTAAAATTCTTGTCAACAGCTATCTTCACTTCATTAAACATGAAATTCAACATAATATGTTTACTACAGTAGAAAATAATCAGTAAAACTGAATATATAATTCAAAATTTTGGAACACAGGCAACTAAAGCTCACACTCAACCCTAATTATAGCAACAATGTTTATTAACTAGAGCACCAACTTTGGCAAATACGCCCTTAGAAAATTTCTATTTCACCAACAATAAATGTAGGCACTTGCACCAGAATACTATCCAATATGCATCTAAATAAGAATTTCATTGCATCTAATACTGATGTAAAACACGAATTAACAAGAAGATATCTACTTGATAAAATTTATGAGCCTCATCAATGATTGAATCTCCACCGGCCACATCTAAGCAATTAACTATGTATCTGATCTCATCTCTCCCTGAATAAAGCAAAAAGTAAAGTAATAAGAACTATAATTATATAACATAGGAACAATTTATGAGTAAATTTAGCCCTAAGAAACATTACTCATATTACAATATAATTATCAAATAGTTTGAAAAAATGTAATCACCCTTTGCCAATGTTCTTTCATGTGAAGCAGAATACCCACTCTCTATGCTCCTAAGGATCATACCACCCAAACGGCTCTGTATTTTGCAAAACAACCACGATTAATATAGCACAATATTGGGAAATCATGTGTCCTTTCCCATGATTAAAATACGATTATATCTTTCCCAAACTAAAACCCTAGTGAATCGGACGATCCAGTCCAGAACTTTTCAAACTTCCTCAAACCAAAAAAACTACAATTTTACTCCAATTGTAGTACTTTTCCAAAAGCACGTGTGGAATCTTTCGTACAACAAATATTAATTTTACAATTCCATCAGCAAAACATCTCAAATTGGCATTTTCAAAATAATAATGCATGATATTTAGTGAAGCCTATTAAATTACATCTCTTTCCTGAAAAAAAAAAATCATGATACCTGGCCAGAACTATCCTTGACGAATGTTGGTTCGGTAGAATAGATTTCTTGATCGATAATTTTTCCGCACATGCCACAACAGCTGAACAACAAAACAAAAAAATAATGAAAAATCAATTGAGCATAAATGAGCAATAACAAACAAGTTGCACCTAAATTAACCACAACCAAGCACTTTATCTTCATCTTAAACCAATATTCCTCAATTAACCATAAGATGCTTCAATTCATGCAATTCAAACCAGATTGATGCAAAATAAATTACAAGGTATACAAACGAGAATAAAAGATAAATCATGCTGAGTGACTAACATCAGTCTGACAAGTAAGCTGATCTGACCCAATTGGGTAAGATACCAAATTAAAATAATGCAAAATCAATTGAGCAATTTTGAGCAATAACAAACTAGTTGCACCTAATTTAACCACAACCAAGCATTTTATCTTTACCTTAAACCAATATTCATCAATTAACCATAAGATGCTTCAATCAATTCACACAATTCAAACCAGATGCCAATAAATTACAAGGTATACAGACGAGAATAAAAGATAAATCATGCTGAGTGACTAAGATAAGTCCGACAATTAAACTGATCTGACTCAATTGGGTAAGATACCAAATTAAAATAATGCAAAATCAATTGAGCATTTTTTAGTAATAACAAACTAGTTGGACCTAAATTAACCACAACCAAACAATTTATCTTTATCTTAAACCAATATTCTCAATTAACCATATAAGACACTTCAATTCCATGCAATTCAAACCAGATTGATGCAAATATGAATCTAAGGAAAAAGGAGTAAAAAGATAACTGACATGTAGCCCTTGTCAGGGTCCACAATAGAAGGGCAGTGATCACCACAGTGACTGCAGTACACCATCTCTTCTCTTCTACTGCCTACCTTCAAACTTCCCTCAAAAAGTACAGAAATTTAAGTATTATTCATATTTTAGGCAGAGAGAGAGGGTATGCGTGCGTACTCACCGTTTCTGTTTCGCCGGAGAATGGAGGAAGCAGCGACGGCGGTGGCGAGAGTAGGCTGCTAGCGGTGGCGAGAGGAAGGGAAGGAAAGAAGGGTTTTCAACAGCGCTGGTGAACGGTGACGGGCACAGACAAGAAGAGGCACTAGCGTCGTCGGGTCTAGGGGTAAATATTTAAACAGAGCTGTTTTAGCTTCACAAAGCGCACTTTACCATTTACAATTCTGATTGGATTATATAGTTCGTGCGCTGTGTGAAGCCGAAACTACTTTGAAAAACATGAAGAGAGAGTCCGATGGGCATCAGACCAAATCTGTCCGATGCCTATTTAATGCCGTACAATTAGATATAAGATTCGTCCAAACTGCATCAACATTCGTGCGCAAGTATTAGTTCAAATCGGACGGTTTTGGATTGATTGGTCCAATGGCCATCGGACGCTCCCTGTTCCAATAAAAAATCGCACAGGGGGCCGAATTTGAATCCTCTAAAGTAACTCAGTGGTTGGATCCAGATCGTCCGATGAAGAGCCAGTAAATTATTCTTTGTCCAGATTCGAGCTCAAAGTTAGAGATTAGGCAAAGAAGAGTAGATTGGAAATCCTATTGACGGAGCAGACTCGGTTTAATTATTCTGTTCCGTCAGTTAAACTAAGGAACTGATCAAGCGCGGATCTTGAAACAGATCGAACGGTTTAGAAATTAGTAGCAAGTTATGTTGAAATTTTAGCGTTGTGTTAACTTGTGTACCGACTAAATTTTACATTTTTTTACAATTTTTTTACCGACAAAATGCATGTTGCGTGGATCTTAGTCCGGAAATAGATACAAAATTACTATTATTTAATGCTCTATATTTTTATATCAAGTGATTTTCTGTTTATCTAAAAAAAATAGTAAAATAATTATAAATAATTTTTTTTATTAATAAGTACATTTTATTTTACTATTTAATGGTCTAAATTTTAAATGAAGTGATTTTTTAGTCATCTAAAAAAAATAGTAAACAAATTATAAAATAATATAAAATTTAATTAATAAGTATATTTTCATATGAAAATGATGTTGAACAGTTCAAATTGACTATTTAGACAATAAAAGTAGGATATCATTTTTAATTAAAATCATCACATTAAATTTTTTGGGTTTTTACATTAATAATGCTATTTGTCATAGTTAGTTTAAGAACCAATAAATATTTTAATTATTTTAACACTGAAATCTAGGGGTGCAAACGGATCGGATAGTGCTCAACCTATATCCGTATCTGTATTTTTTTCCGAATATGGATACAGATCGGATACATATTAGATATTAAATGGATACAGATACGGATCAGATATTTTGGATATGAATATGAATATGGCTATAATTTGGATTTCTAATTCAAAATATATATCTAATTAACTTTTTACGTCATTACAAAATATATATCTAATTAACTAATCTTATTTATACATTAAACCTGACATATAAGTATCTAAATTTGAAAAATACTTAGTCATATTTGCAAAATCAAATTTGAAATAAGAAATTTGAAATGTCAAAGCTAAGCTTGGATCGTTCAAAGAAACTAATGTTAGTCTAGATTTCAAATCATCCAAACTTTAAAATAATTTCTCCTAATAATAAGAAGCAATGTTTGCTGCTGCTTTTTGCAATTGTTCTCAAATATATATATATATATATATATATAGAGGTTGGCTAAGCTCAAAACGTTTGTTCCTAGCTTCAGGAACAAACGATTCGGTTTTCCAGTTTTCAAAGTCCAAACGGTCGATCCAAACCGACAGATGTTTAATCTATATTAAAATGTGCTTGGAGACCAAATTTTACATTTTTTGGAATTTTTTTACTATTTATTAAGATGGTTTGAAAATCGTTGTTTCTATTAAAATTCTGCATCATTGAAAAACAGCGATTTTCAAACCATCTTAATAAATAGTAAAAAAATTTCAAAAAATGTAAAATTTTCTCTCCAAGTACATTTTAATATAGATTAAACATCTGTCAATTTGGATTGACCGTTTGGACTTTGAAAATTGGAGAACCAAATCGTTTGTTCCTGAGGCTAGAAACAAACGTTTTGAGCTTAGCCAACCTCTATATATATAGAGAGAGAGAGAGAGTAAGGCTATTGTGCATTGCAAATTAAAGTGGGTGTTTTAATTCGTGCTCATATCGCTATTTCCAAAGTTCAAATAGCCGATTTGAACGCTCAACATGTTCTCCATATTGAAATGTGCTTGGAGACCAAATTTTACATTTTTTGGAATTTTTTTACTATTTGAACTTTGGAAATAACGATATGAGCGCGAATTAAAACACTCACTTTAATTCACAATGCACAATAGCCTTACTATATATATATATATATATATATATATATAGAGAGAGAGAGAGAGAGAGAGAGAGAGAGAGAGGTTGGCTAATATCAAATCAGTTGTTCTTGAGGTCCCGTGCAACCAAATCATTTTTCAATTTTCGAAGTCCAAATCGTCGATCCAAACCGTTAGATGTGTTCTCTATATTAAAATATGCTTGATGACCAAATTTTACATTTTTTGAAATTTTTTTACTATTTATTAAGCCACTTTGAAAAATGTTAATCCAACGGTGGCTTAATCAAATAGTAAAATTAGAAGCCACCGTTGGATCAGCGATTTTCAAAGTGACTTAATAAATAGGAAAAAAATTCCAAAAAATGTAAAATTTGGTCTCCAAGCACATTTTAATATGGAGAACAAATCTAACAGTTTGGATCGACATTTTGGACTTCGAAAATTGAAAAACCACTTGGTTGCACGGGACCTCAGGAACAACTAATTTGATATTAGCCAACCTCTATATATATATAGTGTTGCTAAATTGCTACTAGTAGCACTTTGGTCCTGAAGTGCTACTGGGTCATATTTTAGTATTTGATGTTCAAACAACAAATCCAAACCATTAGATGTTCAATCTATATTAAAATGTGCTTGGAGACCAAATTTTACATTTTTTGAAATTTTTTTACTATATATTATGCTGGTTTGAAAAAAAACCGCTGTTTTTCAATACTGCAGAAATTTAATAAAAACAGCGGTTTTCAAACCAGCTTAATAAATAGTAAAAAAAATAAAAAAAAATGTAAAATTTGGTCTCCAAGCACATTTTAATATAGATTGAACATCTAACGGTTTGGATTTATTGTTTGAATATAAAATACTTAAATATGACCCAGTAGCACTTCGGGACGAAGTGCTACTAGTAACAATTCAGCCACACTATATATATATTTTGAGTAGAGGTATGAAAGATAACAAATTTCTGCACCACACAACAGGCTCAATTATAGCTTTTAATTATTACAAGTACGCTCAACTAAGAAATAGAGTTTGGTTTTGGGCCAGATTCCCTGTTCAAAGGCAGGCCCAACAATTGCAATCTTAAATTATGTGCGGGCTTACTGGGTTAGATATACGGATATCCGAAATATTAAAAATATACAGATACAGATAATTATCTGAATTCATATCCGTATTCGATTCTGAAACTCAACCCGTATCCGTATTCGAATCTGCATAATAACTATCCGTATCCGAATATCCGAATCCGATATGGATCCGGATTCAAACGGGTAATATCCAACCCGTTTGCACCCATACTTAAATCATTTAAATGAACAGTAACTTATATTGGGTTGATGCTAAAATATCATATATTATATATATATTTTCGGCAAATTGGTTAAAGGCCCATTTACAATACAATTTTCAGTTTTTAAAATCTTTGCAATTTTTTTTATTAAAATATCATATATTGGGTTCAAGAACTAGTAATTATTCAAATTATCTTAAAACTTAATTTATTTAACAGAATATAAACTCGTGTTAATTAAGATGTAGCAACTAAAGTAACCGAGTAAAAAGAAACAGAAAAGATCTTTTGCAAAAAGATCTAACAAAGCAGAAAACACCTTTTAATTAAGGATTTATAAAAATTTATAGGATGATTATTTTTTTGATATCTGATTGGAAATGTCTGATCCCTGTTAAGATTTGTACGCACTTGATCAGCACAAATATTAAAGCTACAAGCACAAATCTTGATGCAAATTGAATGATTCTGATTGAACATTGGATCAAATTTGATCTGATACCCATCAGACTGACTCCGATTCTTTTTGTTCCAACATTAGCATTTAGTAATTTTTAAATAAACACCCTTTCATTGTTTTTTTTTTGGAAACTGAAGGATAATTTAATGAAATCCAAATCAAACTTTATGTACTAGAGGTCCCAAGATATATATATATTTTTTTCATTTTCTTCTTCTTTTTATAGCAGGCTAGTAGGTCCGTCCTATGTATACTGGTTTTTCCTTTTAAACAAGTAAAAGAGAAAACAAAAACTGTACTATTAATTCCAAATAGTTGCAAATAATTAATTTTATTATAAACTGTTCATTGTAGAAATGATCAATGACAATTTGACAATCCGAAATTATACACAGTTACCAGCGTTATACAAACGCAATATTTATATAATCTCATACAAGCCTATATATTCGAACATACATTTTTATTTAAGAAAAGGAATATTTTAACATACATTAAATCAACTAATCAGAAAAAAATTCTATAAAAAAAATTACTAATTAGAAACTGGAGGTGGACCACCAGCGAAATGAGACCCCACGTCGACACCTCCATCACCGGAGCCATCGTGCAAAGAGAACGGATTCTCTCGTGACGGTTCTGGTGAAGGGACAGATTTCTCTTTAGGTTTTTGTACAGCATCACTCGAATCACTCGAAACTGGAGGCGGACCACCGGTGTAAGGAAACCCCATGTCGCCGCCTCCATCACCGGAACCATTGTGCAAAGAGAACGGATTCTCTCGTGACGGTTCTTGTACTATAGAATTATCTTGCGAAGGCTTTTGCATAGTATTACTCGAATCATCGATCTTAGGTTGATCAGTTGTGGGATTAAGGGCTCTCCTTTCACTAGGCCGAAGAGGCCTCTGTGGCGGAGGTCGCTCTCCCTCCTCAGCTTCTAGTATAGCATAGCATAAGCAGCAAAGAAGTCTCCAACAATAGTTCTCTTTTCCTGGTGGTTTCTTTGATTTTTTCATTCTTTTTTTTAGTATTTCTTTTAGTTTTCTTTGGTTGGTTCATTAATATATTATTCTTAATCATTGGATTAAGAGAGAGAGAGAAAAGTGGTGGGAAGCAGATTCTATTCCCATTTTCGTAGCTTTTGCTTTCTTCAAGTGGACAACTAGTTCACACTTCACACCAGTGGTGAGAATTTTCTTTGTGCAGTGGCTCCGGTGAAGGAGGTGGCGACATGGGGTTTCTTTTCACTGGTGGTCAACTACCTCCAATTTCTGATTAGTATTTTTTTTTTTTTTTGAGAATTTTCTTCTGATTAGTTAATTTGATGTATGTCCAAATAAATAGGCTTGTTATTTCCAGTAAATAAATGGATGCTGATAGATACAACTTGTATGAATAAATTTTGCTATATCTTCTGTAATTATCCTATGCAAATATATATACATGTTGTATTGTGCAAATGGATCGGATGGTGGAAAAATCATATCCGTATCCACTTTTTATTATTTGGATACAAATCAGATATTAAACGGATACGAATTTACGGATCAGATATTTAACGGATACAATTAAAAATACATATATAATTAGGATATTGTAATAAAATTAAGAAAATAGTTTGTTTATATAAATAGATATTTGAACTGATTGTTTATGTAATAAGAAAAATTCGGATTGCACTGTCATCATCAAAGGATAAAATAAGAAAAATTGATTAAAAAATTAAAAACTAATAAAAAAGAAAGCCTAAGTAATATAAAATTTTCTTAACTACTAGCAGTAAATTGATATATTGATCCCAGAAATATACTCTACTAAAAGTGGGATAATATAAAAGCCAAGAGAAAAAATTATATCGTCTGAATTCTGATACGTAAGTGTAACCAGGAGCGGAGCCAGATTTTCGAACTATGGAGGTCAAATATATATGAGAGTCAATTATATAAAATTTTCTTATGGAGAATGGAGTCAATTTTACAGTTTCATGATAGTTTGCTCTAAATTATATATAAAATCATATATAAATAGAAATTATTTTTAAAAAATAGGGGTTAATTGACTCCATACTTGCTCTTTACCTCCGCCTCTGCTTGTAACAGTAGAGAAAATTAAGAGCTCATAATTACAGTAATATCCTTTAGTTCAAAGGGAGTTTAATAAACCCTACTGTGGTACATAATGCACAAATCAATTAATAGAAACTAACTCACTAAGAGTAAAACTACTAGTGATACTAAATTTAATTTTGCTTGAAGCTAAGTGTGAAGTGGTCAAATTTCAGCTATAAGATTATGAATGAGCGTTTTTTTTAATTTTTTTCCCTTTTGAAACAGATATAATATAACAGTTTTCACAAGCAGCTGGTGCCTCCTATTACACCAAACTAAATACATGCTGCACAAATAGGGGTGAAAACGGAGTCGGATGATAAATCCGACTCCGTATCCATTTATTATCCGAATCCGAATTAAACGGAGCGGATTATTCGTGCATACGGATCCGGATAAATACTGAAGCAGATGAATGAATCCGTATCCCGGATACGGATAATTTTCGTCGATGCTAAACGGAGCGGATATCCGCATTATCCAGATGATATTTTCAGTCGGTCATTTCCCAAACCGCAATTTGTAGATTCCTAAGCGGCAGCGCTTATATACTGATTCCTTTCTTTTTCTCCATCTATTGTGGGATTAAAAAATAGAACCAATCCGGACAAGCAGCGACAAACTGCTTTGGCTATGTGCGGACAGGCAGCTACAGGCCTTTGAACTTTGTTCCATTACTTATTCCTCTTATTTATACTCTTCTCCATTTCCATATTGAAGAACACCTCCATTTTTCTTTATCTATGTACTATTTTGGCTATAAAATACTATTTTCATCTATGCAGAAATGGAGGTAATTTGAAGGCTACTTAAGTTTTCTTTTCACGACATATTTCAAGGCTATTGTTTCCATCATGCATCATCATTGATTGAATTTTGGATATATCTATATTACATATTTCATATTTAATTTATTTTCATATTTAAATTTTATTAATTATTATTTATATCTTAAAGTTCATACAACTCAATTATCCGCCAATTATTCGTTTTGTATCCGTATTCGAATCCGTATCCGTGAATTATCCGCTCCATATCCTTATCTGTTTAACGTGGATTTGGTTTTACATTTTGCTATCCATTTACTATCCGTATCCGTATTCGTATCCGCTCATTGAAATGTGGATGTGGATATGGTATCAGCATTATCCGCTCCGAATCCGCTCCGTTTACACCCCTATGCACAAAGGAACAACAAAATTGGAAAACAAACAACAACATATAACTTGTACCCTCCAAAATGATATCAAGTTTGACTGAGTCAAGAATTAAACTATTAAGATGATCAGCAATCTAATTTGAATATTTTGTTTAGTGATATATATTTCATATCTTTACAACGTTTACATTTCATATCTTATGTATAAGCAGAATGTCATGAAAACCCTTCTCATCTTCTTCTCTACAGTTACTAACATATCACGTGGTTTGATATTGGTTTGCCAAGGCCTCGTAGTATTCTCTTTGCTGACAAAAAAAAAACCCCAAAATAAAAGTGATATGAGAAAACAACCATTGTAATTTGTATGCATTGGAAAAGAAATAGAATAGCAAATTAAAGTGCATACCTTGTCAGTGACAGATGGGGTTATTTTAGATAAAGCATGCTCAAAATGAGATGCCTTAATAGAGCATTTATATGAGATACTGGCTTCATTTGCTAACAGTCTTTTCTCTCGTATTGCAAACATAGCTGCTTCTTTCACCAGAGAGGCAAGATCTGCACCCGATAGGTTGTTGCATTGCTCCATTCGGGCCAGAGAATCAAGGTCGACATCCGCATCAATCGGTTTCTTTCGTGCATGGGCCTTCATGATTGCTGCTCGCTCGTTTGCATTAGGAAGTGGAACATATAGTTTCTTTCCAAATCTTCCTTCCCTCAGTAGTGCCTCATCCATCACTTCTATCCTGTCATATCATATGACGATATCGACATATAAGCTATGAATGATTTCACCTCTATATATCCTGTTATATAATATGTTGCAACAGATTAAAGTGGGATCTTTTACCTGTTTGTGGCTCCAATAACAAAAACACCTTGACGGTCTTCAGCCCCGTCAAGCTCTATCAGAAGCTGATAACCAAATTAAACAAATAAATAAATAACAAAAAGTCATAAAATAAAATAAAAATAACTAACAAGAGAGAGAGGATGAAAGAGTATATATTTAGGTGAAGCTTACCTGGTTCACTATACGATCTACTACCCTTCCTCCCTCTTGGCCTCTCTTTATAGTAAGAGCATCTATCTGAAGAAATTAACAAAAGATGAAATTTTTGTTGGGAAACATGAAGGAAAAAATCATGTACTTACAATTTTATGTCTTTGTATATAGAAACAAAATATACTTTTCATGCATGCATTCTTGTGTTGCCCAAATATCAGTTTTGTACCAGTTTGGTGATGCCTTTATGGTATAGCCATAATATTTCACACACATTACCTCATCAAAGAAGAGAATGCAAGGGGAATTGGTACGTGCACGTGCAAATAGCTTTCTAACTTCCGATTCGCTTTCACCTATGTATTTATTCAATATCTCTGGCCCCTGAAACAAAGAAAAAATAATGAATCCTGGCACATTTTAAAAGAAGCACAAAACAATACAATCCTCTCCGTGTTCTTCTGATGAAACATATCCCAACATATGAACTGTTAGGATTTAGTAAGCATCAGAATGTACTGTTCAGCTTTTAAATGGCAATAAAAGATACGATATTTTGTGCAAGTACATGCCTTTAAATGACAAACTAATTGTACCTTTATGTGTATAAACTTAGCACCTGCCTCATTTGCAACTGCTTTAGCAATCAGGGTTTTGCCACAGCCAGGAGGGCCAAAGAGCAAAACTCCTGCTTCAAAATTTAGTCCCATCTCCTATAAATATAAATCAAACAATGCCAGGTCAGAATAGTTCAAAGCAAAACTTCAACATTCTTACAAGAAGAAATTTAGTGACCTACCTCATAATCTTTAGGATTTTTGATTCTTTGAACAATGTATTCATCAAACACATTTCTTATTAAACTAAGCCCCCCCACATCATTCCATGTCACATTAGGTATTGAAGAAAATCCTTCCTTCCTTAAAGAAGGTTGCATCATTTTAGTTGCATCCTGAAAAATAATGAAAGATGATAATTTTAGAACATTAGAAAAACTCAAAAAAGTGCTAATTAATTAAGCTGATAGAAATCCAGAAACAACTTGAGCAGTAAGCTGAATTGGTGGTTTTGTCAGTACTTGTAACTGTAAATCTTTTATTATCGGTAAGGGCCGATATCACTTGACCTTACATGAATGGCAACATGTGCTATAAGAAGTAGAGTTCCTTTATGCATATATTTGCTAATAATTTTCTAAATTAAAAACCATAGCATTAAAAAAAATTACCTCAAAGTCGGCCATAGTGATGCTGAGGCTCTCCATCTCATAATTATACCAAGGTTGCTTCCACCAATCTTGCAGATTCCAACAGTTTTTTCTCTTATCAGTTATCCTTTTAATGCCCAGATTCCCAGCCTTGTCCACCAGAAATTTAAGATCAGCACCAACAAACCCAGGTGTTGCCCTCGCAATCTTGAAAAGGTCAAATTCGCCCTCAAGTTTCATCCTGAACATACATGTAGCATGTCAATTGGACAAATTTATGTGAGTCAGACTGAGATTGAACCAGCATGAAAACAACATTGACACATGAATTCTTAAGACCTACCCTTTTGTCAACATGGACAATATCTCTGCACGTGCAGCTTCATCCGGTACACTCAGTGCTATCTCTCGGTCAAACCTTCCTGGCTGTCTCAGTGCTTGGTCAAGTGCATCAGGTCTATTTGTCGCTCCGACGACAAGCACATAACCAGGTTGATTTTCCTTTGACATGTCTGGTTTTTGATCTTCATATACACCCTGATGGACCTGATCCATGCAAGTCATTATCTGGGTCACGATTCGTTGCTCGAACTCTCTCTTTGATGCAATTTTGTCAATTTCATCTATGAAGACTATGGAAGGTGCTGTTTGGTATGCCTTTATAAATAAGGTTCTTATGTTCTCTTCAAAGTCACCTGATATGAAATATCCAAATAAATAAAAATTGTGCTATGAGTTGATCAGCTCATAATTTGCAGCAAATAAATAAAAATTGCGCTATGAGTTGATCAGCTCATAATTTGCAGCTTAAATAATTAAGCAGTAAGTTAATTATCACATAATATCTAAATCAATATTATGAGAATAATGGCTCATAAGAATATAAGATTTACTTTTGTGACATTCAAGCACAGTATTACAATTTTCTAAGGTTTTCATTCTAGAATAAGCATAATGTAAGGGCAATCTAAATCAATAAAGCAATATTCCTCATTTCAAAGCTTACCCCATTCTCTTTCAAAAAAAAAGAAATAATGAACATACCCTTACATTATATAGTTCTTTAAAACTATTAACATCCTTTAAAAATAAAATTATCAAAACTAATTAAGAAATATAAACTCCATACCCGAAGAACCGGAGATGACCTCTCGTGCAGAGATCTGATAAAACGGGACTCCCGTCTCATATGCAATTGCATGTGCCAAAGTAGTCTTACCACACCCAGGTGGACCATGTAATAACAACCCTTTCATAGGCCTGACACCAAGAAACTTGGGTACCTGAGGATGACAAAAGGGCATGATCACATCACTTATTAGCTCCTCTATCACTCCATTCGATGTTGCGTTGTCGAAGAAGGGATTCTCAAGGGAGCCAATACAATGAATCCTCTTCCCCATGTGTGTGCTTGTCGAAGAAGGCATCCGTCTGCTTGTTAACCGTTTAAATTAGGGTTTTAACTATTTGCTAGGGTTTCCAGGGATATGCAAGAAATAAAAGAGAAAGAAGAGAAAATTTTATGAGGAAGCTTAATTGTATAACTTGATTTCATAGAGTATAAATGATAGAATATATAGCAACATAAGTCTCTAAAAATTGAACTCTATAAATAACACATCTTAAAATACCCTATAACTAAAATACTAAATTTTCTTTCTATTTAATACAACTTGCCAAACATAACTTACTATTTCTAACATCCTCCTAAATAATTTAGCAGTGGCTATATCGGTAGATAATATGAAAATCAATCTTTAAAATTTGGAAAGGTTAGAAGTAAATTCGGTAGATAAATAAAAGAAAGTTTAAAAACAGGGAGAAAATTAAAACTACTCACATATTTACCAATTCAAGTTTAATATATATCAAATATATTAAAACTCGGGTTAATAATTTTTCAAATACTAAACCTATAATTAATTATGCAATTAATAAAGAAGTTAGCGGAACTAATCCAGAACTGTGCAGGATACTAAAAATATAGCAAAATCAATTACCCAAAATATAGCATAAAATATAGCAGAATTAACCCAAAATATAGCATACAGTTCAATTTGAATCGTCTGTTATAATTAAATTGATTTGATTTTTAAAACAATTTTATGAACTTTCAAATTAATTGAATTAAATCAGATTCTACCTGAACAATCCGAATTCCAAACTCAAAATTATTCCAGAACCGTGGCGGATCTATCATGACTTGCCTGTGGTGATGCACCTACTTTTTCTCTTAGATTCTGAATCCTCTGCATTACCTCACCATTTGAGTTTCAATCCGGACCGTCTGATTAATATCCGAACCAATCTGATCCAATATTTATATTGTAATGCACATAGCTCCTTTAAAGATTCGTGCTAGTATATAACGATTAGATTGGATTCAACTCAAATATAGGAAATAAATCTACTGTTACAGGAACCTCTGTGATCCCAACCATTCAAAAAAATTTCATGTGCAAATCTCAACAAAAATCAGCGGTTGAAATCAAAATAACAGATTCCTGTTATTCCTCTGAAATAAAATCATATTTATTTCCCATAAAATAAGGTACCATAAATAATATGAATTACTCTCTTCTTTGACAGTGGGCCAGTGGCCTCACTGAGAATCAAGGCCCAAATAGATTCTTGAATCTTAAAGCACAACGCTAATGAAGAAACTTAAAATAACTAAAATAATGCAAGCTGGTTGTTGTCACGTGATTGTCACATGGAAATGATAATAACAGTAACACTCACAAAACTTTATCAGTCAAAAGGATGTCTTATTGCAGTCAAAGAAAAGGCACCACGTGACATGAATTTGACCATTAATTATTAAGAAACGATTACATGCTCCAAGTATTGCGTTTATTACTATGATGTCTTTTTTTTTAAAAAAAAAATTTGCAGAGGCGTGGGTTGAATTGGTATGAATTATCATCGGACGGTATGGAGCTAAACTCAAACAGTGCATTAAGGCAGAGGATGTGAACTTCTATGAAATGTGTTTTTTTTAAACTATTTATTCAAGTATTCAAGCATTTTTTTTGTTAAAATTAAGAGAATTAGCAACATTGTTTTTTGCTGTTGATCAAATGTTCCTTGAGTATAAAAAATAATGATAAAATTGATTTTTTCATCATTCCAAACATTTTTTTTCATATTTTATTTTTAAATTATATTATAATTAGATAAATTACATGCTAGCAAGTCTTGTATAAATTGATTTTTAACCTAACTTTATTTTGTATAAATTGATGATTGATATGCTAGCTATAAATATAAATATATAGCAATGTTAAAATAGTTCATCAACATTTATTTGACCTTTGAAAGTCGCAATACCATCCACCGTGTCTATGAACACGTCTGCATTAACTCAAAAGGGAATCTTTTGAGTTAATGCATATTGACCGTCTGATTTTAAAAGAGCCAATCCAGCCATTTGATTTTAACACATAGACTATTTAATATTAGTGTGAATCTAGTCCGCACGGATCTTAAAGAAGATTATATGGTCCAGATGTATTAACTCAAAAAAATTATCTTTTGAGATAATGCTGATGATACGAATTCCCGTGTCTTCTATTCCTAACATTTTAGAATTAAAAGTAAAATTATTGATATATGAACCTATAAATAATTAATACCCATTTTGCTAATTTTGATTTTTAGATTTTTAGATTTCAAACTAATTTTTCTCTTTACATTCGTGCTTCATTTTTCTATTTTAATTCAAGGACTAAAGTATTTTTTTTTCCAAAGAAAAGTTTATGTATAATTCCACAAAGAAAGAATTTCTTGAAACTATTTTTTTTATTTTGAGGATTAGTTTTACGAACTTTTTTATGAATGACATTATTTTTTCCATTCCTCATATCTTACAATTACATGCACTATTTCGATATAATCTAAAATTTATCTGTGAAAGTAGGTTATACATATATTATTATGTCGAATAACAATTAATTTGTGCAAGATATGCTATTAATTATATTGTGTGGTTTTGGGGGATAAATGAATCATTTCATTTATTTTGTAAAGTGATTAAACATTGCCGGATCTAATATTTGGTTAGCTGGCAATAGTACATAAGCACAATTATGTACATTTGGAATTTCAGAGGATCATGTGCAAAATCAGTGGGGGAATTTAGTTTAGTAACCCCACAAATTTTGGTCTTTTGTGGCATCATCCATGAAACAACTCATAAGACAAGTGATATTTTTTGCTACATTAATAAATTAAACCATATTGACAAGTTAATGATTCAAAAAAGATTCGGCGGGATAAAATATACGTTATTAGGCAATAATTAGGATATAATTTGAAAATAATTTTGAATTATACATTGAGACTGGACCGGAGATCTTAGTCCCACAAGATAACAAAAAGATATATATACTAAGAACCTTAATTGGTCCAGGAAATAATTTGGGAATAATTCGGGTAAATTCGTAAAATTTGCGAATAATTCAAGAATAATTCATATATACCGAATAATACGCGGATAAATTCACAAATGGCTAAAATTCGAATTATTCATGGATTATCCGCGAATCTTATTACTATGAATTCAACAAAATTCTACATAATTACAAAACTTATCTATATTTTCATGGTATCTTCTTTAAACAAAATTTGCATTCTGAAATTGTACATGGTGACATACATGTGTAGGCACAGGGTTAGTTACCACAAAAGATCAGAAAAGATCATGCATATATATTAAATTATTAAATAGATCTATGCACTAATTATGTCTTAAATATCCCCATAAAATCGACTGATCATTAATTCCTCCACAAAAACAACCATGAAAACAAACGTTAGAGCTTTGTCAATAGTTATTCTCTCTATTGTATTTCTCATCTCCTTACCAACATGCATTAGCATTTCATTTGCCACCTTTTCAAGAGAGAAAAATTCGCCAAGAGAAAGAATCAAACCAAGAAGATTGATGCAATCCATCACCGTTGATTCTCATCGTCTGGTGTCGATCGGAGATGCAAATGGACAGCAGATGAACGGCCAAATATGGGAGAGCTTGAAGAAGATCCCTAAAAGCAAATCAAATCCATCTCACAATTAATAGCTACTTCTTTTTTATTATTTGGTACATATTCATATTGTGTTTTTTTTTTTAAATTTCCGATGTATTAGAATTAGTGATTAGTTATTAGTCGTAGATCCGAAAGGATTAAGTTTGTTTAAATAAGGTTGAGATTTATTTTTTCTTTTTGTGAAATTGTTCTCATAGAGTAGCTTCTTACCATAAAAATTACAAATAAATTAAAATATATATATATTTAATTCGGAATAGTTGATTAACAATGATTTGATTAGAGATATAGGGCTTATATAAGCATTTTTCTTCTTTATGTAATATATATAGAGAAATTTGGTTTATGAAACATGATCAATAGAAAATTTTATGTAATTTTATTTACGTCCCTGATACACATGGAAATGTTATTTCAAAGCTATAAAAAAAACAAAAATAAGCCATATTAATATTTGGTATATGAAGCAGAACAAACACATGAGCAAATTTTATTAATATATTTTTGAACATGCAAAGATTTGAGAAGGTGAAAACCGGATCTCAATTAGAGTCTCCATATCTCCCAAAAGATCATTTTTTACTGTTGCATTCATTAGTGGGTTGAACGAGGATATCAAGCGCTAATTAGTTGTTGCTATGAAACGGATTAGTATGGTAGATGCCTTTGAGAAAAGCTAGAATGTGGAGATTGCACATTTGAACTATAATATAAGCTAGGAAGAATAAACATCCTTTAATTGATCAGAAATTCAAAATTTGGAAAAGAAAAGAAATGTAAATATGTATCTCTCATAACTATTCAACCATATATAAAACATGAAGAAACACTGACTGTTGATATTGCGTGAGAGATTAATGATGCCAAGCTGTTTCATCCTCTCCATGTTCGAATTGATCCTCTGTAATTTCCTGGCCTTTTCGATGTCCAATTGATCTTGATCTATCTCAATCTCAATCAACCTATTTCACAAAACACATTTTACACCTAAACCCTATACCACAATTTCACAATTTAACCCTATATTCCAAACTGTGATAATCTTGCCATTTTAAAATTGTGATTATCTAGCGAAGCAAAAAGTATATAATAAGATGATAATTTGCACACATAATTATAATTAAATTAATATCAGTTTAGTAAAAAAATATTCTTATAACATATTATATTTGTTGATAATGATATTTGTTCTCGCAATTTTATATACACATCAGATTGAAAACTCTCATAATATCAGAGATGTAGATGATCTTAGTTTAACCTAAGAGTTCTAAGTCCTTTGAGTTTAACTCAAAGAACGGGGGAATTTTCAAAGATTAATGTCTGGAAGGAGTTTTGTGCCCCTTTTGACTGGAATTCAGATCCAGTGAAGTAACCCAATTTTTGGGTTTTAGATCGGGACTGTCTAATTTGAATACGTGACAATCTATTCAGATATGGAATGCACACATCTCGAGAACGAATCCGAATCTTGAGACAATTTTAGACGATGCATTTGAATCAGATAGTCCCTATTCGAAACACAAAAATTGAGTTACTTTATCCGGTCCTTGCTGGAAACCGTATCCTTTGCTGCAAATTTATTTCTCACCATCCTGCTGCACTTTCGGACGGCCTAGATTTAATCTCAGCCGGTGAGTGCTCGGATGATAGAGGGGGCAGTATTAAATTTGCTTTAAAATTCGTGCCAAAATCTTATTTGGTCCATCCGATAAAAAACGAACGGACCAGATTAAAAGTGCAGCAGGATGCTGAGAAATAAATTTGCAGCAGAGGATGTGAATCTGTCCCTTCCGACTGTACTTCGGCTACTAAGGGACTATCCGTTGTCAACTTATGACTTGAGAATTGGTTATCAAGGCCTTTGGGTTTGTTGAGTGGTTGTAAGGATCCAACCGTCGTAACTCTTGACTTGAGGTTGTGCTTCATTGTTTTCCTTTGACTTAGATTGGGCTTTGAGCTTGATGTGAACCAAATTGGGCTTGATTTGGATTCATTAGGGCTTGCTTGGACTTATGTTTATTAGGCTTCATTTTGGTTTGATTTGTGGTTCTGGGAAATTTGGGCCTAATTTAGTGTTAATTGAGCTGGACATATATGTTTGTTGGACTTTGTTTGAGCTTAAGTTGGGTACGATTTGGGCCTATTCGGGATTTATTTAGATTTATTCGGATTTTATTAGTAATTATTTAGGCCTGTTTTGGGTTTGATTTGGTTTTTAAATTGTTCTAAATTGGATTTGGTTCATGACATGTATGATTTTATTTGGGTTAATTTGGAGTTGTTGAGGTCATTTGGACTTGGTTTGGATTCAAAAGCTCTCAAAATGACTTGTTTGTGAGTTTAAAAATCAACATGGGCATTCCCCCCGCTTTTGTTTGCTTTTCTGACGATATATAAGTCCCAATGTCAGCGTCTACAGCCTTCTGGCGCTAACGCCAAGGGTTTAAAATGACAATCTACGCTGAGTTCCTAAGATTGTAATATTGAAGATTTTGAGGGGATACATGAAATTCCCCTTTATTTTATTTGAAAATTCCCTGTCATTTGTAAGGACCGAAATATTATTTTGTTGGATAACAGAAATTTAGTAATTTTTTTTATGGTTAGTGGATGAGATCACTAACAAATGTATTAATAAGAAAAAAATATGTACACGTACGGTTTGCACCTTACAGTAACCAACTGTTCATTGCCCCTAAAAAATATTTACACAAATCTCTGAACTTTTAAAAGGCTCCGCTAACCAAATAAGAAAAGCCCCCATGATTGATTCTGTAGGGATATGATTGATATTGTGTTATTGTCTCCATCTTCTTATAACATCTTAGTTAAACATAATGAACACGACTTCAGTGTTTTGGTATAGTTATTACATTTAAGAGGAAAACTCAAATGACAAGAACACATTGGTATATTGCAGTAGACTTGTACAGTTTCAATTCTGAGGAAAATTCTTAATACATACAACTGAAGAAAATTCTTAATTTCCTTATATATGAAATTTTTTTTTATCATGAAATAATACAATTTCAATTCAGTAGATAGAGTTTTTGACCATAATTAAGGCATTGCACATATTACAAACTTTTGAGGGGGAAATTCCCTCATAAAATAAAATTGAAATTATTTTACTATGAAAACAATATACAGAATTTATGTGGTGTTGGAGACCACAGCTCTTTTGTTATATTCTGCAAGAGCCCAAATTGGAAAGATGTTTCGATACGCCATAAAATTTAGGAACCCAAACTTCATGAAGCTCCCCAGCATTTCCTAATAGTACAAAATATACTTGTATTATTCCAAACATCCAGTTAAAGAAGTATAATTGCAAATGGTACCTATATACTACCAGGTTGATAGTCATTAGTGGGATGCTGTATTGGTTTTAATGTCAATAATCTTCATTTAAGTTATAAAACGGCAACCTTTTTGATTGAGTGAAATTTTATGGCTTGACTCTCACCTTTTTCTTTCAAAAAAATTATAACTGTTGGTTCGTTTGTGGGACCATTAAATTCATGTACCTGTTGGGGGAAGTCTCCATTGTCTAATTGTATGCCAATTAGTAGGTTGGCTGCACGATGCACTGGAGTTGGATCTCTTTCAACCTGAAATTAAAGTAGGTAGTATAGTATATGTTGGATGGTGTTTTGCATACATTTGGTGCATATTTAAGAGGGAAGCAAGAGTTATGATATTTGGATAAGCATAAGTTAAGGTTTAGGCTTGGCTGGCATGATGTTTGACCAGTGCCTGAACATAATATTTATTCCATGAGTAATCACACTTGAAAGAAAACATGTAATTAATACCATTAAACCTAAAACCCTGCAAAACCTCAGAATACCATGTAGTTAATCCCTTTAAATTCAATGTAGCATGGTTCAACCTAAATACCAACAAACTTTATCATTGGTGACTTACATGAGATCTCGACTTTTTTAGTGTAAAATAGCCCTCTCCCCTTGTGGATGATAGTTTGCTACTTTGGTAAGGGCATCCATGTTAATTTTCTGGTTTTTGCTGGGATCTCAGTGATATTTTTTATTTGAAAGGTACACATGAAAATTTAATACATAATTAAGCAACACGGTAAAACCTGGCCAGCTTTCAGAAGTGCGAGCATTGCCCATGCTGTGTTCACCAAATTTGATTTATTTCCGACTAGATTTGTATATTCCTGTAAAATATATATTATTAGTTTGCTTGAGAAATACAAATATTTAAACAGGATTGTGTAGTAAATTTTTGGGAACCAATTAAAAACAATTTCACTTATTTATGGGTTGAAACTAATAAATTCATTAATTAACTATATAATTTTATGGAGGTAAAAACAATTTCAAACAAAATTGATGATGTGTCTGTTCTGACCGGTACAGTTCTAAAATATAGCATAGCAATATTTACTTTTACAAATAAATTTTTCAAGGTTTTTATGTTTAAATGCAAAATCTATGAAATCCAAAAAAAATATACATATATATTTTGAAATAATAGAAAGCACATGTTACTTGAACAATGTATTTTCGAAAAACTATACCTGTTTTGTGCTAGAAAGATAACTCTCGCCCCAGCCTCCATCATGCAGTTGTTTTGAAAGGAGAAATGCACAAGCCTTGCGAATGGCCTCACAAGTTTCGTAGCTTTTCCCAATTGCCAATAGAGCTTCTATGCCAAACCAGGTTCCATATGTGTAGCACACTGCCCATGATCCAAACCTACATATGCATAAGGTCATTTATTTATGTGGTTGCTTTTGCATATTATACTGTCTGCTATGGTAAACCTAAAGCTAAGATGGTAAAAACCACTCCCTGGTGACCTCCAAGTATAAAAAAAGCATAAAACATGAAGTTCTAAAAAAAAAAAAAGGAAATTCCACCACAGTAAAGAAAGTCATTAGAAAACAGAAAAGTAAACAAGTTTGATGCAACAGAAGAATCTTTACCATGAACCATCATCATTTTGTTTTTTTTGCACAAAATCTGTTGCCTTTTTTATGCAGTTTTCTATTTCATCACTGCAGTGTAAGGGATATTTCTCTTTAAACATCACAAATGCCTGGATAGCTGACGACGTGCATTCCACATACCTGAAATTAATTGAGTTTCATTCTTCTTTTTCTTAGATCCAAACAATGTATTGGAACACTTATAGGAAAAATTTGCAATCCTTACGAATATTCCACCATCACGTCGTCGAACATGTCTGTCATGTTTAACACCTACCATTAAAAGTAAAGGAAATGAGTTAATAAGTTTAACATACTATATCAGGAACAAAGTTTAATTTAAATAAATGGTAGAAATATATAAATGTCTCAATTTGTGTTTGAGATAACAAAATATCAAATCCCTTGCATTTCTAATTGTGATGGATGGTTGTAATTTGTGCTTTTGTTCATCAATTAATTTGCAATATACTTCCCCAGGTATGCTAAGCAAGAAAAAGAAACGAGAATATGTAATTGTTAATGCACATAATACCTCAACCCATGGAGATGCTCGTTGTAATTCCCATGATGAGAAACCACCATCAGGATTCTGCTTAAATATTTTCTGGTTTATGAGTCGAGAAAATAATGCGACTCCAAAATGTATCTTTTGAATATCAATAAAGGAAAATAAAATTGAACAACAACAGAGTAAAAGGACCTGGAAAGACATAATTATATTAACTGCTTCACACATGCTTTCTCTTGTTGCATGGTCACCAACAAGGTTTGGTGAAATTCTTGACAGCAGTAGCAATGCCTGTAGAATAACAAAATCAACATAATAAATGTTTTGAAGTTCCCTTTTGAAACTTTCATAGCTTAACAGAATTTTCATTTTATCAATGTAACCTTGAGAGCCTCTGCTGTGCAGTCTGAAACAGCCCATCCTTCATCTGCGGTTGCAAAGCCCCAACCACCTTTAGAAATATGATGATAATAACGACCAAAGTCACCTGTGGGGTTATCCAGTAACTAAAAACAAAGAATATCATAATAGACTAAGTTCAAAATTATTTTCAAAATTTTCATTAGATATCTTACTAACTCCCTCAAAGTGAAATACCTGATTATCAGCATAACAATTTGCTTCTCTAAGCACTTTTTATTGAATTTCTTAGTCAGTGGCGGAGCTAAGTGAGCTCCTGTTGGAGTCAATTAACTCCACTGGATAACTAAAAAGTCCCTAAAATTGTATAAAATTGGTAGCTTTATGTAATGAGATTCGTTAGTCAGAGCGTTATTCACTTGGCGAAACAAGCACACTGATGTCAAGTTTCATTTTGTTCGACAGGAGGCTCTCTTATTGTTGATCAAATCTAACCCCGAACCATTACCTATATCCCCCACAAGGAAATCTTTAGGTTGAGCCAATCGAGACCGTATGAAAGTCCACTACACCCTTCTTAGTCTTTATCCTTCTTGTACCCTGTTGTACAGTATCAGTAGCAGTGCAAAGGTCCTTTTTTTTATTTGTTTTTTGAAGTTCAGTAGGCCTTACATCCTCTTTTATTTGACACAGCAGATTGGAAATATTGGCTTGACCACTATTCTTAGTGCAATAACTGGTGGATATATATCGGACATTGCTGAATTGTTTAATTGAGAATGAAAGATACTTTCGGAAATCAAGAATATAAATTAAATTCATTTGTGATCAATTTACCTGTGAGGCTTTTATGAAATCATGAGCTTTTCTGATTGTATTCCATTTCTCTTTAGCAAGGTCACATCCCAATATTGCCTGAACTGCTAAAGCAGCATCCCATAACTGACTTGAAGATGCCTAATTATAATACAAGAAAAGGACGAGAGTTAAATCTTGAACAACTGTATAAAATATACTAAATAAAGTATCTGCTGTTATTATGACAACATGTTTTTGTAAACCCCTTAAAGGTCTGATGCCTTAACATTTTGCTACTCTAGAAACATAGTGCTCTTTTGGTTAACTTTTCAAGAAGAAATGGAAGTGAATCCTAAATACTGCAGTTAGTCTGACAGTTAATTTAATTTGAAATATTATTTTTTGTTTTAATTGCTGGATAAAGTTCAGGACTACGCAAATGTTTGTATTACTGAATGTTTAGCTGGGCGGAAAGAGTAAAGCACCTATATCATATACTGTTGAAAGTTAATTCAATTGATAGCGCATGTACAAACCAGTTTTTACCAGCATAAAAACTGCATGGGATATTTTGGGCATTGGTTATTTTAAGCATAGTTATTTCAGGACCAGTTCGCATAGTGGTTAGTTATTTTCAGCATGTTGTGTAGTGGGTACTTAATTTAGCATAGTTGTGGGTGCTTATGTTAGGAATGTTGTGTTGTTATAAATACCGAAGAACTCTATGTAATTGAGCAAGAGAGAAAGGAAATAAAGCGTTGTTTCTGATTAGATAAATATTCTTCTCTCTTCAATCTTTAGCATACTGGCACAAAGAAGTGTAGTAATGATAGATTTATCTCAACACATACAATACCAATTCCATGACATACCAGATAACATCAATCTGGTGCCAGATTCTGTAGTGGATGGTGCAACGGGTGCAATGAGGTGTCATAACAATCGGGTGGAGTTTGGGTTGGGTAGACATTTTTTAGTATTTACCTGTGCCTTACCCATGAAGGAACATAGCTTGAATAACCTTTTCTGAGCCAGTAATAAACTTGGATGGTTCTTAATTAGATAGGCAATATCAGGTTAGTCAGGTCCAGGTTGACTTATCCAGTCAGTCATTTATCTGACACCCTAGGTGCAAGGGTTCTCCAACTCTAGTATTGGGCTATTTCTTAATTAAATTAATGCATTACACTTAAAAATACAAACTGAAAATTTCATATCAAACTTCTGCTTCTGTAATTTTCAAGGGACTTTAGAGGGATCTTCTCTTTCAGAGGTAGAGAATGGACCATGGTTTTCTCAGAGTTCTCACTTAAAGATTTTACGTCTTCTGTTTTATATATAGTAGGACTTCCATCATTTTTTAGCTCACCATTTTATTATGAAACCAAAGGTCAGTTTTTCATGGTGGTATGAAACATCTAGTGCCATTTAAAAAATAAATAAACTAGCCTTGCCAAAGGTCTGTTCTTACAGTTCCATCCGATTGTACCTATCTAAAGAGAGTTTTAAGCTAGTACATCAGATAACCAATTCTTGTGGTGTTATTTTTTCATTCTTCTGCAGACACAGACAAGGGATGTAAGTACATTTTCTTTCTTATTTCTTCCATAGTTTTTATTGTAGTTTCAGCTTAAATCTATACAAATTAGAATTTTCGTAGTTTGAAGGATTTTATTGAAGGGCCTAAAAATGGTAAAAAAACAATAACATGAAAAGCTTACCCTCCATTTCATGCCGTCTTCACCAATCCATAGTTTATCTGGAATTCTTGCAAGATGGTCCTTGAGCCTGTTGTTATTTGGATCCCTCACAAAAGAACAGAGCGTCCTAAGACACTGTTCAGAAGTTAACTATGAGCGTAATTTAACTTTGCATAAAAAATTTCAATCATGTGTACGTAATTGCATTGTTACCATGTACATCAACGTTTGTATAACACATAAGAGTAATTACATAATGCATGTTTCTCGTCTTACTTGGCCCTTTGGCACCTTCTATGTGGATTTTGAAATAAAATGTATGTTTTTCATTGTTATGCAAGTATATAAGTTTTTTGGACATTTTCTTTCTTGTTGTTGTCATTGAATATCGATATGGCAAACATACTATGCCCTCCTATTTCACCCACCATCACAGAACACCCTGCGCAGTGTGTCTTGTTAGTTTCTGTTGGGTCATGGGGGTATTGATTTTGGGAATTTTATATTTTGTTAGAAATTAATAAACTTAATTATTCATCAAATGTATTAGTTAATTGTTGGAACCCTCTAGAATTGTCATGAATGTATGGAAATCCTCTAGAAGTATGTTGTGGTCTTCTAGGTTGTCTTGAAAGATGAAAAATGTGTATAGGAAATAGAGAGAGTTAATGGGAGGTTTAAATGTTATTTAGTGATAATAGAGTGTGTAGAAATTTCCTATTGATTTATATAATGTGTAATGAGTCTTTTGGATGTAAGAGTGTAAGAGAATATTGATAATAGAAGTAAATTTTCTGCCATGGAGTGTTCTCTCTTTCACTATGAAAATATATTAAGTTTGTCTCTAATATTAAATCGATCCTATCAAATTGGTATGAGAGCCTCATTGATAATGGCAATTAGAAATCCAAATGTCCCTTTCCAATATCCAATTCTAACAAAACCAACTATGATCATTGGTCATTACGAATGAAGGCCATTATTGGCGCTCATGGCTTGTGGAGCATTGTCGAAAACATGATTGAAGAATCCGAAGATGATAGAGCACTAACGATAGCCGAGTTAAATGCTTTGCAAAAGAACATAAATGAAGATCAAACTGCACTAAGTATCATTCATCAAGGGTTGGATGACGACATGTTTGAGAAAATTGCTAATAAAATGAGTTCTAAAGATGCATGAGAGATTCTTAGAAATTCGGTGGTTGGAGTAGACAAAGTGAAGGTGTGGCTCCAAACTTTAAGAGTTAAGTTTGAGTCGCTTGTGATGAAAGAGACTGAGTCCGTTGGAGACTATTTTATTTGAATATTGGTAGTGGTGAATCAAATGAAGAGGCTTGGTGATAAAGTTCAAGATGTGAGAGTCGTAAAGAAGATATTGCGCTCTCTTAGTGCAAAGTTCAATCATGTGGTGGTGGCTATTGAAGAGTCGAAGGACACCAAGCCCATGATGGTTGATGAGTTGAGTGGGTCATTGCTAGTCCATGAGGAAAGAATGAAGAGAACTCAACAAAAGCCGTTGGAGCAAGTACTTCAAGCCATGGTAACACTTAAAGAAGGAAACCCGGGCAATAGTGAAGGTAATCGCGGCAGAG
Source organism: Carex arenaria (assembly GCA_964058825.1). Classification (NCBI taxonomy): domain Eukaryota; kingdom Viridiplantae; phylum Streptophyta; class Magnoliopsida; order Poales; family Cyperaceae; genus Carex; species Carex arenaria. Next base: position 188,689 of record CAXKVW010000355.1, on the reverse strand, counting down.
GCTATGGTAGCTATAGAGGCCGAGGTAGAGGTTGCATCATAGGATGTGGTAGAGGACAAGATCAATGCCATGAAAATAAGGAAGAGAAGAACCAACAAGACTCGTACAGCGAAGGCCGAGGTTGAAGAAGATGAAAATTAAGTACAATATTCAATGTTATAATTGTAACAAGTATGGTCATTATGCATCAGAATGCTATCACAACAAAGAAAATGTGGAAGAAAATGCAAATTTTATTACCAACGAAGAAAACAATAATATTGGTGTTGTACTATTGGCAAATAAAGAGAATAATCTTGGAAATGAGAATGTGTGGTATCTCGATACGGGTGCAAGTAACAGATGTGCGGGTACAAGCATATGTTTAACAGCATTGAGGAGATAGCTAAAGGCCATGTCTCATTTGGAGATGCCTCTATGGTGCGAGTTGAAAACCAAGGTAATATTTTAATTTAATTGAAGGACATGACTCAAAATTTTATTTCAAATGTTTATTATGTCTCGGAAATGAAAACCAATATTTTGAGTTTGGAATAATTAATGAAAATGGGTTATTCGGTTAACATGAAATGAAATGTTATTTATTTGAGGGACCAAAATAATCGGTTGCTAGCTCAAATAGAAATGACCAAAAACCACATGTTTAAATTAAATTTGATGAATGTTAAAGAAAAGTGTTTCAAGACGTGCAGATGATGAAACTTGGTTATGGCACTTGCCGTTTGGTCATCTAAGTTTTGGTAGTTTGAAATGATTAGCAAATAAAAGAATAGTGAAGGGCATACAAAAAATAGACCACTGTGACAAATTTTGTAAAGGTTGTGTGTTAGAAAATCACCCAAGAAATTAATTTCCGAAGGAAGCAAGTTATCGTGCTAAGAAAGTGCTTGAATTGGTTCATACTAATATATGTGGTCCAATCACTCCAAACTCTCTTGGCAATCACCGATATTTTATTATTTTTATTGATGACTATTCTCGAAGAACTTGAGTTTTAGTTTTGAAGGAAAAATCAAAGACTTTTTCAATTTTTAAAATATTTAAAATGCTTGTTAAAAATTTGAGCATTATGTGCATAAAGGGGTTGAAGTCCGATAGGGGCGGTGAATTTACATCAAAGGAGTTTATAAAATTTTGTGAAGAGAAAGTTATTAGAAGTTCTTAACAGCCTCTTATTCACCACAACAAAATAGAGTAGCAAAGAGAAATAATCGGACCATACTCGACATGGTTCAAAGCATGCTAAAGAGCAAAAACATGATGAAGGAATTTTGGGCTGAAGCGGTGAGGTGAGATTTGTTATTTACAAAATCGATGTCCAACAACAAGTTTGAAGAATTTAACTCCCCACAAGAAGCATGGTGTGTTGTCAAGCCATCAATGACTCATTTGAAGGTGTTCGGAAGTGTGGTTTATGCTCACATTCCGGATCAAAAGCGCACAAAACTCAACGATAAAAACAAGAACCTAATTTTTATTGGCCCTGATGAGAAATTCAAAGCATATTATCTCTGTTATCCAATTACTAAAAAGGTACATGTGAGTTGTGATATGCAGATTAATGAAGAAAACATGTGTAATTGGAGTTCCATGGAGGATATATTGCATGAAGAGATGAAAAATGTGACATTGACAACAACATCAATACAAGTTGAAAATTCTTTGCAATTATCCGACAATAAAGATGAGCCAATAATACCAAAAATAAGAAGCTTTCTTTAGGAGGTAACAAATGGATTATACTTGGTGTTTCTTTTGATAGATGCAGAGATGAATTTTATTCAAGAGAAACCAATTGAAATTTGAGTGGATAAAAAGTCGGTAATTGAATTAGCAAACAACCCGGTGAATCATGAAAGAAGCAAGCACATTGACATGTGTTTTCATTTCATATGAGAACACGTGAAGAATGATGATGTGGAGATGACTTATGTGGCTAGTCGTGACAAAGTGGCAGATATTTTCACAAAACTGCTACCGGTCGAACTTTTTGAAAAATTCAAGAAATTGCTCTGAATGCGAGATGGAAGATAACTAAGTTTAGGAGGCATGTTAAAAATTAGTAAACTTAATTATTAGTCAAATATATTAGTTAATTGTTGGAACCCTCTAGAATTGTCATAAATGTATTGGAGTCCTCTAGTTGCATGTCGTGGTCTTCTAGGTTGTCTTCAAAGATGAAAAATATGTATAGAAAATAGAGAGGGTTAATGAGAGTTTTAAATGTTATTTAGTAATAGAAGAGTGTAAAAAGTTCCTATGGGTCTATATAATGTGTAAGGAGTCTTTTGGATATAAGAGTGTAAGAGAATATTGATAATAGAAGTAAATTTTCTATTATTGAGTGTTGTCTCTTCCACTATTAAAATATATTAAGTTTGCCTCTAATATTAAATCGATCCTATCATATTTTTCCTTTTTACCAGTTTCTGTTGGGGCATTTAGGGTATTTATGGGGCATTTTATGTTTTTTCCAAAAAAAAAAAAAACATTACGTGAAATAGTACTTATATTATTTCTGCTAATCATAAGTAGGGTCCTCTCCAAAAGCTACTTCAAGAAAACAAAGAAACTAACAACGATACAATGCCTACCTTTTCAAATGCTCCCATGCATATGTACATTGTATCTTCATCTTCATATTGTAAATATTTCTCAATTGCATCTAGTGCTCTCTTTCTCACTAGTGAAATGGGCCAAGTAGTAAATATAGGTTCACCTATTTTGTATAGGAACTCACACAAGTTTTCTTGAAATCTCGAGCGTGGTACGAATCTGTCTTCCTACATTCAGATTCCACAGAATTTTTAGTAAAAAAAAAAAATATAACTAACAAGGAAAGTATAGCATGTAAGAGTACATACAAATAAAAAAAAAAAAAAAAGCAAAACAAGATATTACCTTAGCAAGCAGTTTGCGTGCTTGGTTCCAATCTATGCTGTGGTAGGGTTCAATGTGTAACTCCTCTCTCAAGGATAGCACTGTCTTTGTAATGGGACCAACAAATCGCTTTCCATATAAATATATAAATGCTACCAGAATCAATCTTATACGGCAGAAGTATTTCCCTGTATTAAAAATTGGCAGTTAAAATAAGTTATTTCTACACTACTAGCTAGATAACATGATATATGATCATATTATACCTGGATGGATGGGCAGAAACGATGGAAGAAGAAAAAGCTCCGGCGGCATGGGCATCACACCTGACCATTCATATGCCCCAAGCACCTGTTAGAAATTCACATTACAGGTCAGAACTTTTAACTTTATTAAATTCCCAATATTCTTCAATGAAATATTCTATGCACTGTATAATGTGATAGGACTAGGTTGCAAGTGTATTGATATTTGATTTCAATGTCAGATTCAAATTCCAACTACAGCACAGTGATTTTTGAATTATCATTGCAATCCGATTTGAAAAATCGAATTCTCGTTATCAGGTAACCGGACTTCTCTATAATTTGTGTTACTCAATTAATCTTTAAAATACATAATAAGTTCCAGCAAATAACAATAGAGTTTAGACCTTTAAAATACGTATATATGTGTGAAATGAATATGTTTTAATGTTTTATTTAGTATATAATAAAAATAATTATTATATTAGCATTATTTATTATTACCCGCTACCGTTTTGTTATCTGACAACCATATGGGTAAAGATACGGTACGGGTAAGATAATTTGTAGCGGATAAGGATAGGCACAAGTAAAGACAATTTGTAATAGGTACGGGTAAGAAAATGTTTCCACCTGACTTTTATCGTACCAGTTGACACCTCAAGATGCAACCACATACAATACTGCCATACTGGAGCGATCTATAAGATTGCTAGGTGAGAATTGTTCTATGCAGACAGTTGCTTCATTTTTTTAATATCCTTCAATTTCTTACTTAAAAGAGGCACGTACATATACAGAAAGTTTTTTTGTTAGAAATCCAAGTGTTAGCTACCAAAAGTAATCAATTCCATTTAGCATATTAAAAATAACTTTTGTTTATTTTTCTGGAGGCTAATGAAAAAATAATTACCGAGAGAAGAAGTTTGCCCCACGATGCTATGGTAGTGACTCCACCACGATCATGGATCCATTTTCTTGCCTCATGCATTGCCTGCTCATCAGCCTCTTCTCCAAGGAGCCTTAAACCAGTGTAGTTTAGAGCAGTACATATCATGCAACTGGGCATCTCTGCATTTAGACCCCAACCACCATCTTCATTCTATTATTTTATCAGAGCAAAGCGAAAGCTTATAAAGCCTTAATTTTTTTTACTTAAAGATGTATATTTAAAAAATAATTATGTATTATTCATCACAAACAATTTGCTAATTGATGTGTTTTGGTCATAAATAAAGATCTAGGTCCAATGAACAAGTTCTGAAATTTTCATATATTTAAATTTGGTAGTAGTCTTACTTGAAGGTTATACATGTAACGACACAACTCCTTCCGGTGCTCAGAAGATAGTACATGAAAGGATTCAGTGACGTAAAGAACAATGACCTGCATTATTTAACAAAATTCATGTGTCACAATGCAAGTGTAAAAAATACATACAAAGTGCCTGACCACCAACATATATAGCAGTAAAATAAAAGGCGCAAGCACTGAAGGGGAAATGAACTAAAACACAATGCAATAATGAAGTAAGTGAAAATGAAATAAGAATTATAAATAGCTATACCAAAAGAGGTGTAAGAAATAAAGGTCCCGGATAATCTCCAGGCCAATGCCCATCCTTTGCCTGAATTGCTGAGAAAAAATCAAGCGCTCTCTGCAGAGCTGCTGAGGCTGATTTTTCAGAATTCTCCTCAGTTTCACTTGGTTTTTTAAAATAATCAAAGTTGTTCTCTTTGGCTAGCTGCAATCCAAGCAAATCAGAAACTTATAAAGAGATCGCAACTTTGCAAGGCCGGACGTACATACGTACGTACGTACGTACGTACGTACATACATACATACATACATACATACATACATACATACATACATACATACATACATACATACATACATACATATATATATATATAATATGATCATATATCATGTTATCTATCTATATGAGTCCGACTATGGTCTCTATAGAGTAAAACGTGTTTGTACTCTACGCTCAACATGTTCTCCATATTGAAATGTGCTTGGAGACCAAATTTTACATTTTTTGGAATTTGTTAACTTTTATTAAGCCCTTTTGAAAATCACAAATCCATTGTGAACAGTAAAAACAGTAAAAATTTCTTGACCATCGGATTTGCGGCTTTCAAAGTGGCTTAATAAATAGTAAAACAATTCCAAAAAATGTAAAATTTGGTCTCTAAGCACATTTCAATATGAAGAACATGTTAAACGGTTCGGATCGGGTGTTTGGATTTTTAAAATAAAAATATAGTAATCATTTGTAAATCGCAATGCTTCGAAGGAGAATAAAATGGGCAAATGATAAATTGTTGTCAAGAATAATCAATTAGATTTCGAATGCTTCAGGCATAAAAAATGATGATAACCGGAACTTACGGAGAACGAAATATTTTGTACTCATGGTGATAAATAAAGAACAACTTTCATATTAACAAGACTATTTTACATGGGGCAAAATCGAACCCTTCAACATATTAGACGAAAATAAATAACAATTGTAAGTCATTTTACTAAAATACTGATAAACCTTATGAATGACAATTCCTGCTCCTTGTTGTGGCACAGGTAAATTTCCTCTTCAATCATATTGAACCTTCTTGTTTATTTTGTAATATCTACAACTTACTGTAACAATATAAGTAAAGACCAATTTAACCTGCATCCTTGCAAGTATATCTGAGCTTTGCTTCTTATGGTGCCTATTTAGGTAAAATTCTTTTCGAGCCCTTTCGACTGCTGCTCGATCTTCACTTGAATCAAGACTTTCATCAAACTCCCAAGTTTCTCTTCCAATATGTCCGTAGCATGTTTTCACCAGGAGTCCATCTTCTGCAATTTTAAGCTTCCACATTGTGTATCCGTTCTGCACAAAAGGATTATGTTTGTCAGCACAAAACATGCAGGAATGCAGATAGTGGAATTTGTGTCGGTTTTAATAGTTAATCGACATAGATAATGTTTCAACAAAAAACAATAAAATGCAAATTATAAAACTGTATCGGTTCTTTATAAACCGATAGACAAAGTTTTTTTCTGTATCGGTTACTTAACCGATACAAATATCTGTGTCGGCTCTTTGTCCGATACAGATATGCATAAACAACCGACACATATTTTGATTTTTCCACTAGTGATTATTTCATGTAATTACGAAAATTATAATCTGGATAGCTAGTATTTTTCACTCTATATACCTTCGCTGCTCCAACATTTTAAGTATGCCCCAATCAAAGAATAAAATAAAGTGGAAGCTACGAAATATCCATTTATGAATGAGCGTAGGGATAATGGTGCAGGATATATCCTGCTCAGGATGGATTTACAATCATTCATTGATAAGGTGTTTATTTCTTTTTATGATCGTTATTGAAATTTTAATTATGTATATTTAAGATTTTAAATTGAATTTTTATTTATTTTTAATATTTTTATATAGTTTAGTTTCCTTCATGGAATGTCAAATGTGTTTACTTGAAGCTTAGTGATTAGAATTTCACTTTGTCATTGTAATATACACATATACGACAAATTTCCAGTAAAACAGTGAAAAGGGAGGAGGTGTGCCCACAAAAATATGCTCAACTATACACACACAATCAACAAGAATAGCACCCGTGTACGAAAGGATATAGTGGGTAAGGATAGAGTATGGGTAAGAACAATTTGTACTGGGTATGTGTATGAAACGCTTCTACCCGACCTTTATCGTACCTGTTGACACCCCGAGTTTCACCGCTTCACATATATCCAAATTTCTTGATGATAATTATTTATGCGTCTTGTAATTCATAAGTTTTTATTATTATAAATTATTATTACTTAATATGATAGTTTTTCACTTTTAAATTTTTCTCGCCTATAAAATATAATATGCTATAGTTTTCACTTTAACATTGATAATTTTCTGTTTTCCATTTAATAAATAGGATACGAAACATGGATGATTTTGTAATAAAATGTTTAGCAAAGAAGAATTGGTCGTCCACTTATACACTGAAGAAAAAATAAATTTGATTAAACCAATTAATTAACTAAATTTAAATTATTGTAATTAAATATCTATCGGATTTTATTTAATTGTATATGTATATGTTTTGTTTAACAGAATGAAAAAAGATGTACACTTTATTTGAATTTATTTTGTCATGTACAAAATAAATTAAATAATATATAATGTTTGTTAAAGATGTTATCAGACTGATCTAAATACAGATTCCAACATAAACTTATCTAATAATTAAACCGACAGAATCAGTTAGATTTTCGACCTATATTAATGAGAAACATACCAAGTATTTTCACGATAATATTTTATATCAACGAAAGGAATAAGAGCAAAAATAAAAATATAGAAGAGTATCATACAATTTAATCTAATAGAATAACTAGACAAGAAAAATCATAGGAAGCCACGAAGTGGGGAGCAAAATGTTATTGTATAAGAAATATTATCGAAATTATTTAGAGATGAGAACTTACATCTCTTCTGTGCTATTGTGCTAGATGAGAAGTGGAGAATAAAAGAGCCGCAGGTAGGAGATCTAGCTAGGAGAAGGTTTTTTTTTTTTTTTCTTTATATTCTGATAGAGGAGATCTCGAAGTTGATGGGTCGATTTGACGTGCATATTGATTTTAATTAGTTTAATTAAGTTAGTTGATCACAAGATACATGTTTCAATTAATTTGTTTCATACTAATTGTATTTATTATCGCATATCTTCATGCATGCATTCAGCTGTTCACATGTACTTACAGATTTGAAAGAAAAAATAGTTTTCCCCTCCTTACAAATCAATTATTAAGGTTTTTTTCAATGCTAAAGCAAGAACGATTCAATTTGTTACTTCTAGTTAGGTTCCATAAAAGTGTAATACACACATGTATTCTTATGATAAATTTGAGTCAAGCTAATATCTTTGAGAAGAACAAAAATACTCTTTTTTATTTATTTCAGAATAGGTTGAAGGATGTTTGATACAAAAACAAAAAAAGGGTGACGCTATACCCATGGCACAAATTACAATTTTGAGTGCACACAATTTTTTTTAATTTATACTGAATTTGTCCTTTATTTAAAATTTCCATCTAAACAAGACAATACATCTTTTAAAGAAGGTATTTAATACACAGCTAATTTATGTATCTTTATGGTAAGTACTATCAAGTTATTTTATTTTCTATTGCTCTTCACATTATAACATTTGGTAATATTAGTTTTTATTTTTGTGAAATTTTCAAACTTAATTTAATTTTTGGAATGATTATTTCGTTCAAAATATGCAGTATGGTATTGTAAAAATAGTAATATTTTTAGGGCAAAAATTATATTATTGAGAGTACTGGAGCAGTGAGAATTTTTTTCTCTCTCATTGTCTTATTTACCCTTTAATTGATTGACGTTTTTTTTTCTTACATCATTAGACTTGTCTAATAAAGAATACCTAAAAGGATAAACATTATGATGAGGTAGTTTGAATTTATCTTTTGCCGTGATCATTTTTGAAACCAAATATAATATATTTGAAGTCTAATTTGTAATTTATAGTTATTGGAATAAATAGAAAAATAATATTCTAAACTGTTTTATTAAACGTATGTTATATATTCCAATATAATTTAAGTGAAAACTAAGTGCAATTTAAAACAAAAATTATTAACTGTTGATCCATTCTTGTGTCTTATTTTACTTAGCTAATGGTTTTCATTTTTCTTAATTCCATAGTTTATAAAAAATAAATTGACTCCCTTTATTTGCTCCACCATTTTAGTTTTGAACAACAAAACTTGTTAAATAGAAAAATATTTGCGGGTCATATTATGTGAACATTTTAAAAAATTTGTGATCTCTTATATGCTTGCCTATTGATTTCAATAGCATTTTTATTGATATTTTTTCTCATTTTTTTTTGTTAAATTTAAAGGGTTTTGTAATGAAAACATTTTTTGATTTATCATCTTATACGAGTTTTACTATAAATTATAAGATACGAACTATTATCAATTCAAATTATTTTTAGCCGTTTCAATATTTTTTTGATACTCCATCATAAGATGAATTTTAATGTGCCAATCATTTCTCATGAAATTGAAAAATAAAAAAAACTTAATAAATTAGTGATGTTTGGAGCCTAACATTTTTTGTGACAACTTTGTTAAATCACCCAATTTTATTTCAAAAAGATTATTTTTTTACAATACTATACCGCATATTTTGAACAAAAATATTCATTTTAGAAATTAAATTAAGTTTGAAAATTTCACAAAAAAAACTAGTCTTACCAAATGCTAAAATGTGAAGAGCGTTAGAAAATTACTTTCCTTGATACTTGATAGTACTTACCATAAAGATACACGAATTAGTTGTGTATTAAATATCTTCTTTAAAAGGTGTATTTTGTTTAGATGGAAATTTTCAATGAAGGGCAAATTCGGTATAAATTAAAAAAATATATGTCCATGCACTCAAAAATGCAAATTCGGTATAATTTTGTCCCCCTGTTGGTTTTAAATACGTTTTCGACATTGTGTAAGATTTTGTAGTGATGTGAAGAAGTGAATTTGATCCTCAATTGAAAAAAAATGCCATTTCATGGTCCAAGAAGGAGTTATTTGGAGACATGTTGTCACCTCGAGATGGATCGATGTTAACAAGGCAAAAATTGAGGTGATTGAGAAACTCAAAATCCCAACGAATGTCAAAGGGGTTCGAAGTTTTCTAGGACATGCAAGTTTCTATCGTCGTTTCGTCAAGGACTACTCTAAAATTGCTAACTACTGACCAATTTACTGATCAAAGATTCTGATTTTGTTTTCACTGATGACTGTGTCAAGTCTTTTTGTAGTTTGAAGGAAGCTCTTATTTCTGCACCTATCTTGCAGCCACCCGATTGGTCATTACCATTTGATTTGATGTGCGATGCTAGTGACTATGCAGTCATAGCAGTTCTTGGGTAAAGAAAAGATAAGAAGCCGTGTGCTATTTACTATGCTAACAAGGTGATAGACCCGACCCAAATGAGCTACATAACAACAGAGAAGGAGCTTCTCACCGTTGTGTTTGCTATTGACAAGTTTAGATCTTATTTGGTTGGCTCGAAGATAATTGCCTACATGGACCATACCGCACTAGGGTACCTTTTAAATAAGAAAGATGCAAAACCGTGACTAATCAAATGGATTCTTATTTTGCAGGAGTTTGATCTCGAAATCAGGGACAAGAAAGGAGTCGAGAACTCTGTGGTGGACCATCTATCCCGGCTTCATTGGGAAGATGAGATCACGGTTAAATTGCCCATCAATGACTCGTTCCCTGATAAGCAACTCTTTGCAATCTGTTCTAACTTGAAAGACGTTCATGCGGGCCGTACACAGCTTCATACGGTCCACTCAATCCAACATATGGATCGTACACATAGGCATGCGGTCCACTCAATCCAACATATGGATCGTACACATAGGCATACAGTCCACTCAATCCAACATATGGATCATACACATAGGCATACGGGCAGTACACAGACCATGCGGACGAGGCATCAAGCTCCCTAGTATGCTAACATTGCAAACTATCTTATTTTTCTAGAGTGTTGCCTGTCACAATGTCCCACCAACAGAGAAAGAAGCTCAAGTCTGACGCCAAATACTACTTTTGGGATGAGCTCTACCTCTTCAAAGTTGGAATTGATGGTATATTCTGACGTTGTATCCCATATGAGGAGACACGTTCCATTCTTGCACATTGCCACTCATCCGCTTACGATGGACATTCCTCATTTTCCAAAACCACCGCCAAGGTATTACAATCTGGTTTTTATTGACCCTCTCTTTTTAAAGATGCAAGAGTTTTTGTTCTAGTTTGTGACAGGTGCCAAAGGACCGGAAACTTGACAAGGAGAAGTGATATGCCTCTCAACTTTATCTTTGAGGTAGAGATTTTTGATGTTTTAGGCATTGATTTCATGGGACCATTCCCGTCATCTCGAGGGAATGAGTATATTTTGGTGGCAGTTGATTATGTGTCAAAGTGGGTTGAAGCAATGGCATGTCACAAAGCTGACTCAAACACGTTCAAAAGGTTCTTCAATGAGATCATTTTCCCTCATTTTGGTGTGCCTCGAGCCGTCATTAGAGATAGAGGCAAGTACTTCATCAATCAACAATTCAACAAGGTATCCACCTTTTATCACCGTCATACTAATGGCCAAGCTGAAATTATTAACAGGGAAATCAAGTTGATCTCGGAGAAGACAATGGCAAGCACAAGGAAGGATAGGGCTTTCAAGTTGCATGCTGCACTTTGGGCTTACCCCACCGCTTTCAAGACACCGATTGGCATGAGTCCTTACAAGATGGTGTATGGCAAGCCATGCCACCTTCCAGTTGAAATCGAGCACAAGGCATTCTGGGCCACAAGAGCGATCAACATGGACTTGCTTGCAGTAGGAGAGAAGCATATCCTCGACTTGAATGAGTTAGAGGAAATACGATTGCATGCATATAAGAATGCCAGGTTTTACAAGGAAAGGACAAAGCGAATGCAAGACAGACGCTGACCACTCGATTGCTGACCACTCGATGAATGAGTGACGTACTCAGTTTCTTTCTGATCCCGCTCTAGCAGTGACGTAGATGAAAGGTGGTCGAGCTCAAGACCTAAAACGAGCGGTTCTTGCGCAAAACCTGAAGGGGCGCATACGACACATGTTTGCATACGGCACACACATGTTTGCATACGGGCCGCATCTTAAGTCATTCTCCATCCAGAGAGTCTTTCTTCGAAATTTCTAGGGCATATGATCCGTACCAATTTTCATACGGACCGTACGAAATCCAATCAGCACAAAACCTGAAGGGGCGTGTCCCTTCAATTGGGGCCTCTCCTTTTTATAGACCCCCTCAACAGTCCCACCTGCTGCACCCACTTTTGTTGTTTCCCACATATGGTCGGAAGGAGTGCCCGCACAACCGAGCCCTGCTTCGTCGTCGCTTCTCCTCCGCCTCTGTCTTCGTTTTTCTACTACCACTCTCTTCTTCTCCGCCGATCCGACCTTCTCCTCCTCTGACATGCTGTCGCCATTTCTCTAGCCGCTGCCTTCTACTTCTCCTCCGCCGGCCACTACTTCTTCTCCTTGGTAACTCTCCCTCTCCCTTTTCCTTTTTGCTTCTTATTTTCTATTGCTTTTTCTACCTCCATTACAGATCATGGCACCCCCATCTTCTCCGCCGCCAACTCCCTCTGTGCCGAAAACTTAACTTCATATGGCTCGTACCAAACCTTGTACGGACCGTACAAAAAAAAATATGCCAGGAACCAGAGAAGAGAAGCTCTCTGTACGGGCCGCTCAAAACCCCATAGGAATACTCACACCACTAACATCAACATGAACCTTGAGCACCGAACCAAGCGAGCCCACAAGAAGAGGCACCCACCAGGACTAGATCCACCACCATCCCCACCCCCACCTGCCTCTCTTGGCCCATATCACTCTGGCCCCGAACAGACCAAATCAGGCGAGTACACCGACTCTGCTGATCTCTTCAAAGACAAGTATTTCTCTATGCCTACCCATTGGATGTACACCAATTTCATTGCCATGCAGAAGAGGGCATTTGAGAACACTTAGATGGAGAACATTGAGACCCTCCGTCAATTTGGGGTAGAGGAGGATTTCCTCCGTCTCACGGCTAGGGTTGTGTTTAGCTCCCATTTTTGGGAACTTCTTGCAGATTGCTATGAGATGGACACCAAGGAGTTTATCTCCTCTCTCGAGTTCAAGCGAGACAGATAGGATGATTATTTCATCAAATTCAAGCTGTGCAACAAAACCCACCGTGTCTACCTTTCCAATCTCCGTCTCTGGTTCGGCTTCCATACCGAACACACCACTGATACCCTCAGTTTATGTGATGGTTGGGACAGGAATATTTTATGGGCTAAGATCACGGGTAATGTAAGGGCCCTCAATGCCCGTGATCACGGGCAACACATTTCCTGTCCCAACCATCACCGCATGCGACTTAATCTTTTCGAGTAGTACGGGCCTATTACCGTTGCCAAGGGTCTCGTACTTCCAAGAGCTGCTATTGTGCACAATGCTCAGCTCGGGCACAGTAATGCATGCGTGTAGATTGACATTGTCATGCCCACGGTAGATGGCTCGATTGCTTAATTCTCACCATTTTCGCCATGTAAGTGACCTTACTTTATTTATATATTATATAGCACTCAAATATATATTCAAAATGTAGTGATTTTTCAAGAAGCTACTCTGAACCTGCGAATCATGGATGCTAGAATCGAAAAAGAACTAGACTATAATTTTGGACACCGGCAAACTCAATGCCATCATGCTAAAAAGTCAGGGTCAGATGTACAATTCTAACCTTCAATTTTTCTCTATATTTTCAATTAAATAATTATAAAAAAGAAATTAAATGTGATTATAATTGTCTTTATATTTCTCATGCCACAGCACACACTGGTGTTTGATCGTCATCATCCCGGCAGCAAATAGGGTATATTTTATGGATTCGACAAGGTCAAAAAGAAGGATCGCACCATAAACGAGCAAAGACATCTTCCCCTTTTTGAGACAGTAAGCAATATCTTTTCACAGGGTTTGACTTTTTTTCAATTGTAATTTAATTATGGATCGAAATTGCTAATTACAGTCACTTAATTTTGTAAGGGTTTGAAACAAATATGCTAAAGAGGGAGGACTGCAAGCAAAAGTAACAGGGGCCGTGAAAGATAAATTCAGAATTGAGTGGTTGTCGATGAACACACTATAATTTTTTTACTTATATTTTATAGTTCAAAAAATTACTTTCATTCTAACATAGGCCGATAAATGTAAATTTTAGTGCGCGTCACTGAAGGAGTCTTGGGAATGCGCTTATTACACAATGTTTTTCATGTTTAGTTGGATCGAAAGAATTCAATTTAAATTTCCAAAAGAGGTATGTAATTCATATTAATTTTCATTTTAAAAATATCAATAATTCGATCCGTTTCTCGTTACTAACTAACACCAAATTATAATTGTAGTATAACAAAAGCCAAGCCGCTTACTCACCCGAGCAAATCAACGAAATGAGAGAGATGTGGGCAAGGTGGTTTGTTTCCGAATTTTGTAAAGAACAATATGGATTTGTATAAATTAATTAGTGTAATTATCAATTTTGAATTATTATATTATGTTTTGGAAATGGGTCTCAAATCTAATTTTAAAAAATGGGGCTCTGTTTTGGGCAAAAAACATTCAGATTATATAAAATTAATGGCTAGCAAAAGTGGAGGCCAGCTAAAAACAAAAAAAATACAAAAAAAAGAAAATCCTACACGGATATTTAAATAAAATCCATGTAGAAAGAGGTAATAATAAAAAATTATCCTAGCTACACGGATTTTAAAATTAATATCTATGTAGGAATATTATTCCTATACAGATATTAACTAAAAACCGTGTAGGAATAGTCTTCGTACATGGATATTTATTAAAAAACCGTGTAGCTAGGGTATGAGAGATACACGTATATTAGTTAATATCCGTGTAGGAAAACTATTCGTACACGGATATTTATTAAAAAATCATGTAGCTCTATTGCGGTGAGATGTACTTCGGGAGGTTTTCGGCACAACTCTTTATGAATAATCCGTGTAGGATTAGTATAATCGTACACGGATAATTATCCGTGTGTAAATGATTGCATATTCCTACACCCTAATATTACACACGTTTCCATATCTGTGGAGCTACTTCATTTAAAGTCCGTGTATAAACTGTGTTTTTGTAGTAGTGATAAATACTTTCACGACGAGATATAAATACCCATGTGATAATTATTTGTTGAACTTTGTTCATTAATCTATTTCTAAAATTTTCAAATTCTTGAAATGAATATGAAATTAAAAGCTCTGAAGAACAGCTAGTACTGTGATTAGTTTATGTGACCTCTCTTCATCTCCTCCCGTGTTTTTCAATGAATGAGATACCAATTGAGCCTGCAACAACTGGTCAATTATTGATTGGGGTCCTATTACAATTATGATGATCATAGTAGAATAGTCCTGTGATGTGTATTGAAATTTTATATTTCCATAAGGGCTGTTTTATTGGAGCCACCATAAATATGTGAAAAAATTCTAGAGGCTCTTAATAAATAATAACATTGGATAAGAGTATAAGACAATCTAGAGTACCGTGTGTTAATGAGCAATTCAATATACAATGCATCTTTCTATCCAGGTCCTAATATTCACACGTAATAAATAAAAAAAAATTAACATCCCTTTCGAAAATAGTACTAGATTTAGAGTTTAGTAATGTAATAAATAAATAAAAAATTAACATCCCTTTCGAAAATAGTACTAGATTTAGAGTTTAGTAATATTTACATGTAACATCCCTTTCGAAAATAGTACTAGATTAAGAGTTTAGTAATATTTACATGTAATCAACGAAGAAAAATTAAACGTTCATTTGAAAAATATTAGTAGCAGATGAAGAAATTACTAATATCTATACGTAATCAATATTAACATCCCTTTTACAAATTATGGTTGGTGGAGAATTTATTAATATTTATTCGTAATCAATAAGAAAAATTTAACGTCCCTTTGGAAAAAAAGTAAAAGATGGAGAATTTTCTAATATGTAGATGTAATCAATAAAGAAAAATTTAACGTCCCTTTGAAAAAAAAGTAAAAGATGGAGAATTTTCTAATATTTAGATGTAATCATTAAAGAAAAATTTAACTTCCCTTTGAATTAATATAGTAAAAGATGGAGAATTTGCTAATAATTATATGTAATCAGTAAAGAAAAATTTACCTTTCCATTCGAAAATAGTAATTAATATGTGATGTTATTACTATTATTTATACGTGAGTCACACAAGAGACCAAGACAACAAGCAAGCAAGCACAAAGGGGAGGTAGCAAAGTTGGTCACTACTACAAAAAACGTCTTCCTACACTGTACCTTATACACGGATTTTCTAAATTTTATAAAAAAACGTGTATAAAATTGGATTTTTCCAGTGCTCAAGGAATTCTACATAGATAATAACACCCCAATTAGTGTCCGTGTGGAAATTAAGGCATCCTACACGGATATTTCAGTAAATATCCGTGTATAAAACGTGAGAGAGCTACACGGTTTTTTACTAAAATATCTGTGTAGGATTATGTTATGTACACGGTTATTTATATAATAAGCCGTGTGTAAATATAGAGAGAGCTACACGGATTAATATTTAAAAATCCGTGTAGGAAGGGTCATTTAGGGTTATAATGAACACTTGCAGCGCCGTTTTGGTCAATTAATATCACTCTCTCTCCTCTGGATTGGCTTGGATCTGATTATTGCGCAGCTGGGTTCCTAGATTGCTGATTTTCTTCTGATTTTCTCCTCTTTGTTGCTCAAGTAAGTAATTTATCTATTTATTTCTTTAATTTTCTATTAATTTCTTGTTATTGCATATTTAGGGTTTAGGGTTTCATTGATGCATAATTAGTGTTAATAATTAGTGTATTGTTGTCCAATAACCGACCTATTAATATGATTTTAGGTCTATGCCCGTTCAAAATTAATCCAATAGGGATTAATTTTGAATAGTTCTCTGTTTGGGACTGCTCTTTGAATATTGTGTCTCATTTAGGATGTGAACACATATTAGCGGGGTTTAATTAGTATTTGAGAAAAGTTCGACAGTATTTCTCCTTATTACTCCTACGAGTATGTGGTCTTTATGCATATTTGGGGAGTTAAGGGGAAATGCTGCCGAATTTTTCTCAAATACTAATTAAATTCCGCTAACATGTGTTCACATATGAGGCACAATATTCAAAGAGTGGGTTAGGATTGTAAACCGGCCCTTTGTAAGCCAATAATTAATTCGTCCAAAGCTATATATATGTCGACCATGCACCATGATTAATTAATTGAAATCATTTTTTAAATTTAATTTACAGATGGATCGAAGTTGGATGTATGAATTGCGACGAGATAGTGAAGAATATTTTGTTCGCGTTGAAGAGTTTTTACAATTTGCGGAGAGTTATAGAGTGGAGAAAAGGGATGCCAACATTTTGTGTCCTTGTAGGGATTGTAAAAATTGTGTAGGATTTGGAGACTCGGAAGTAATTAGAGCTCATTTGATTTGTCGGGGATTTAAGGAAAGATATACATGTTGGTTCATATATGGCGAGAAAATTGGAGAAAGTAGTGGTACTAATAGAAATTGTGAAGATAATGATGAGAATGTAGGAATTTTTGATAATTATGAACTTGATTGCAACGATGATAATGATTATGAGAATCTCGAAAATTTTGATAATTTTGCTAATGTTGGATTCAAATGCAGCGACGATGACGAGATGACAGTGAATATTGATGAAAATGTAGAACACGAGTACGATGACAATCTAGAGGAAATGTTGCGTGATGTGGGAGATGAAATTGGTGATAAATATTATGGTAAATTTGAGTATTTGAAAAATGAATCCAAAAAGCCGTTGTATCCTGGGTGTACGAAATTTAAAAAATTGTCAGCTGTGTTGAAATTATTGAAATTAAAAGTAGAACATGGTTGGAGCGATAAGAGTTTCACGTCCTTATTACAGCTTTTACGAGAAATGCTCCCGGATAACAACGAGTTACCCTGTACAATTTATCGGGCCAAAAAATTGATCTGTCCAGTGGGTTTGAAGATCGAAAGAATACATGCATGTCCGAATGACTGTGTATTATATCGTAAAGAGTATGAGGCCATGCATGCATGTCCTAAATGCGGTGTTTCACGGTATAAACGTAAGGGCAGTGACACTGATGAATTTAACGATGAAGAAAAAAAGAGCCGGCCTCCGGCAAAGGTGCTGTGGTACTTGCCGATAATTTTGAGATTCAAACGGCTTTTTGCAAATACCAAAGATGCCAAATTATTGCGCTAGCATGAAGAAGAGCGTAAAAAGGACGGAAAACTAAGACACCCGGCTGATTCTCCCCAATGGAGAAACATCGATAGACACTTCAAAGAATTTGGTTCCGACCCGAGAAACCTCAGGATTGTGGTAAGCACAGACGGAATGAGTCCGTTTGGAAGCATGAGCAGTTGGCACAGTACATGGCCAGTTCTGTTATCTATCTACAATCTGCCTCCATGGTTGTGCATGAAACGCAAGTATATAATGATGTCATTACTGATCCAAGGACCCAGACAACCCGGAAATGACATAGATGTGTATCTCGCACCATTAATTGAGGACCTCCAAAAATTATGGAAGGATGGCGTCTCGATGTGGGATGCGTACAGTAAAGAGGTATTTAAATTGCGGGCCATGGTATTTTGCACCGTAAATGATTTCCCCGCATATGGGAATTTGTCGGGTTACAGTACTAAAGGGGCAAAAGCGTGCCTTATCTGTGAAGATGACACGCAGGTGCTGAGGTTGAAGCATTCTAAAAAGAATGTTTTTATGGGCCATCGTAGGTTTCTCGCTGTGAATCACCCATACCGTAAGCAGAAGAAGATATTCAAAGGGAAAAATGAGCTCGGAGTGGCACGTCGTCCATTGGACGGGAAGAGTGTCTTTAAGCGGGTTGAAAGCCTTGATGTTGTCTTCGTAAAATGTGCCAAAGCACCACCAAAAAATATTTGGAAAAAGAAGTCCATATTTTGGGAGCTACCGTACTGGGAATTTTTAGAAATGAGACACTGCCTTGATGTCATGCATGTTGAAAAAAATGTGTGTGACAGTTTGATTGGCACATTGCTGAATATCCAGACCAAGACTAAAGACGGTATTAAAGCTCGAAAAGACCTGGTGGAAATGGGAATACGACAAAAGCTTGCACCGCAGGATAAAGGGAAGCGGGCATACCTACCCCCCGTAATGTGCACAATGGCGAAGATCGAGAAAGAAAGCATTTGTAAATGCCTTCACAGTATTAAAGTCCCATCAGGGTATTCTTCGAATATTAAGAAGCTGGTGTCAATGAAGGACCTAAAATTGATTGGTATGAAATCCCACGACTGTCATGTTTTAATGACACATATGATTCCCGTTGCAATTCGGGGTATTTTACCAAAGGCTGTTCGGCAAACCATTATGAAGCTTTGTTTTTTCTTCAATGCAATTTATTCGAAGGTGATCGACCCGCTAAAATTGGACGCTTTGCAAAAGGAGGTCGTCGTTACTCTTTGCCATCTTGAGATGTATTTTCCACCATCTTTTTTCGATGTTATGGTTCACCTTGTTGTTCACCTTGTGAGAGAAATTAAGATTTGTGGTCCTGTTTTCCTGCGATATATGTATCCATTTGAGAGATATATGGGCATTTTGAAAAAATACGTAAGGAATCGACATCGGCCCGAAGGTAGCATTGTAGAAGGATATTCCACGGAAGAGGTGGTTGAGTTTTGCACGAATTACCTGACCGGTGTGTGTCCTATTGGTGTTCCAAAATCTCGATACGAGGGACGGCTCCAAGGAGTAGGGACAATCGGTTTGAAAGCCATAGTTGTTGACCAAGATGAACTACAAAAGGCACATTTTATTGTACTACAACACATTGCAGATGTCGCTCCCTATATAGATGAGCACATGACATTCCTTCGTCAAGGGAACTACACGAGAAGTCAGAAGTGGATTAATAACGAGCACAATCGTTCTTTTGTAGGATGGCTGAAAGAAAGTGTGAAATCACACCCCGTAAATGAAATTGTTAGGCTGCTGGGCCAAGGACCTCAAATTGTGGTCAGAGCATTCCAAGGATACGATATTAACGGATATACATTTTACACTAAATTCCAAAGTGATAAGAGCGCGACGCAAAATAGCGGGGTGACGTTGGTGGCGGCCGCTCAAGAATTCAGTAGATCCGGGGATGCCCGGCCTGTAATAGCATCAAAGTCATATTACGGTGTTATTGAAGAAATCTGGGAGCTCATTTACAGCCCTCGCCTAAGCATTCCCGTGTTTCGGTGTCGATGGGTCGAAGACCGGGGTGTTAAGGTTGATAACAATGGGTTCACACTCGTTGATTTCAACAAAGTCAGGTATGTTGATGATCCGTTTATACTCGCCAAGCAAGCCACACAGGTCTTCTATGTCACTGACCCGAGTGATGCTAGGTGGAGCATTGTGCTCTTGGGGAAAAGAATGATTGTTGGGGTCGAAGACGTCGTCGACAAAGAAGAGTACAACCAGTTCGAAGAGATACCTCCATTTTGTGCCGACATGCCAACTGAGGCACCAACAATTGAAGAACAAGACGAAGCAAACTACATGAGATCTGACCACAACGAAGAATTATGGGCCGATGTTCAAAAGTGAAAAAAAAGAGAAAAAGAAAGAATAAAGCCAATGCGTAATATTTTTTTTTTAAACTTGAGACCTAGCTTTAATATTTTTTTTGATGTAATATTTTTTAATGTAATATTTTTTTGTAATATTGTTTAAACTTGAGACCTTTAATATGTTAGATAATTAGATTTAATTTTCTATATGTTAGTTTTTATTTTTGAAATTCATTTTTTGAATTTTTTTGATATGTTAGATAATTAGATTTAATTTTTTAATATTGTTACATTTAATTTTGAAATTTATATTTATTTTTAATAGGTTAAATAAGTTATTATATGTATTTTAATATTAGGTTTAATTAAAGATAATTTAATATTTTTTAGATTATTTATTTCAATTTTAATGCAAAAATTTGATATACATTTTCAAATTCAGAAATGATATATATAAAAAGCCTATATATAAAAAATTCATATATTTTACAATTCTGAAATGATATATATAAAAACTCAATGTAATATTTCATATCATATATTTTTTATTCAGAAATGATATATATTTATTTCACCTTCAATGCATTTCAAATAAAAATTTCATATACATTTTAAATATTTTAGTATATAAAAAATCAGACTATATAACAATTTCATGACAATATCCGTGTGCAAATACATTCGTACATGGATTTTTATTCAATATCCGTGTGCAAATACATTCCTACACGGATTTTTATTAAAAATCCTTGTAGCTCTCTATGGTGTCCTACACGGATTTTTAATAACAATCCGTGTAGGAATGTATTTGCACACGGTTTATTTGTAGAAATCCGTGTAGAAAGCCTTGAGTTATTTGCACACCGTTCATATACGATCTTCCCCCAAAATTTTCTAAGTCCCGACTCTTCCCTCTCCTCCTCTGATTTTGAAAAATTTTCTAAGTCCCGGCCGACTCTTCCCTCTCCTCTTCTGGTCCAACGTTGCCCGCCTCTTTGCCGCCTGTTCTGGTGATCTTCTTCTTTCCTTGGTAATAATACACTTCTCTTCTCTCTTGCTCTCTTGTTTTTCCTTTTGCTCATTTGAGATTGGTGATTGTAGGATTTTGGGTAGTGCTTGGAACCCAATTTTCAAACTCTCCATTGCTGCCTCTCCCTCTCTATCTCCATTGCTGCCTCTCTCTCTCTCTCTCCATTGCTGCCTCTCTTGCTGCCTAAGGTAATTAGTGTAATTAGTGTAAAGCCTTAGTGTAATTAGTGTAAATTGGGTAGTGCTTGGAACCAAATTGAACCAAATAGAACCAAATTCGGGTTTAGGTTAAATTAATAAATTGATTAGTGTAATTAGTGTAATTGATTATTGTGAAATTGATTGGACCAAAAAATATAATATTTTTTTTGTAGAGTAATTTTTTTTGTACATAAATTAATTGAACCAAATAGAACCAAATTCGGGTTTAGGTTAAATTAATAAATTGATTAGTGTAATTAGTGCAATTGATTATTGTGAAATTGATTGGACCAAAAAATATAATATTTTTTTTGTAGAGTAATTTTTTTTGTACATAAATTAATTGAACCAAATAGAACCAAATTCGGGTTTAGGTTAAATTAATAAATTGATTAGTGTAATTAGTGCAATTGATTATTGTGAAATTGATTGGACCAAAAAATATAATATTTTTTTTGTAGAGTAATTTTTTTTGTACATAAATTAATTGAACCAAATAGAACCAAATTCGGATTTAGGTTAAATTAATAAATTGATTAGTGTAATTAGTGCAATTGATTATTGTGAAATTGATTGGACCAAAAATAAAATATTTTTTTTGTAGAGTAATTTTTTTTGTACATAAATTAATTGAACCAAATAGAAACAAATTCGGGTTTAGGTTAAATTAATAAATTGATTAGTGTAATTAGTGCAATTGATTATTGTCAAATTGATTGGACCAAAAAATTGATTAGTGTAATTAGTGCAATTAATATTTTTTTTGTAGAGTAAATTGATTGGCAATTTTAAGGAAATTTTGTACCAAAATGCAAATTATTGTACCAAAATTCGGGGGTAACTAATAGGGTTTGGCAATTATGTTTGGTAATTTAAAATTAAATTTGGTAATTTAAAATTGATTTGGAATGTTAATATTAACTTTCTAAATTTCTTTTTGCAGAATCATGTCACATTCGGGTGATCACTTCGACAATCCTGAAGACGAGGACATGCAAGGTCCATCACAGTTAGCCTCGTCACAAAGAAGGAAGCGAGATCCGACCAAGTGCAAAAACACGACAGAGGCGAAGGAATTTGTCATCGAGTTCACTGAAGAAGGCCATCCAACGGGGCCAAACCGATTGCCGTACTCAAATTGGGTGAACAACCTCGTGAAGGAGAAGGCGGAAATTATGATAGATAACTGGAAGAAGGTTAAAAAGGAAGATAAGGAAGAATAGTGGCAGCAGATTAAGGTAATAGGATTATATTTAAATATTTCAATTTGATTGTTGTTAATCAGGCTCTGACACTGATAATTGTTTGCTGTCAATCAGGCTCAATGGAACATCAAGGATGACACACCGAAGCAGAACACTTTGAAGAGGCAGAACACCTTGAAGATAATAAACGAGGGGTGGAAGCAACATAAGAGCACCCTCGTGACAGAATGGATGAATAAAGGGAGGTGTCCGGTCGGGTACTATCAAAATGTGACTCAACCAATATGGGACGAGTTTGTTGCTTTGAAGCAAACACCCGAGTTCAAGGTAACTAAATTTATAAAGTTTTAACTCTTTTTTTCTCGATCGGTTGTTATATTTGAACTAACGGTTTGATTTGCTTTTATTCTTGAAGGAAAAAAGCGAAAGGGGCAGGAGGACTGTTGCTAAGAACTTGTACCTGCACCATTTAGGATCAGGCGGGTACGAGGGTAAGTCAAAGGAATGGGAGTCCGTGCTTGAGTCAAACAAAGATTCTGACTCACCCGTGGTAAAGATCGTCAATCCCCGGGGCACGAATTGGCTCATGGCAAGGTTTGAGATTACTGCCGACGGGAAGATCCGACTGTCTCAAGAGTTGTAGCCCGTGGCTCATAAAATGGTAAGACATTCTTTTTATAACCCTGAGTCATTCAAAAAAAAATTATAGCTCACGCACTTGACTTATTCTTTTGTTGCATTCAATTTTTTTATTAATAGTTGCAAGTGGAGGAGGAGGTCACATCGGGTGTCGGGACCAGTTCCAGGGAGAATGACTCGTTGACTCAAACGCTTGACAATCCGGAGCACCTGGGTCGGGTAAGGGGTGTAGGTGTCTACAAGGGTTTCAAGAATGTTTTCCGTTCAGAGAAACCCAAGCGAAGATCGCGCGCCAAAGTCACCGATGAAGAGAGAGATGCGCGGCTCCGCCAGGAAATCCAACAAGAGTACGAGACGAGGATGGTGGAGATGGAAGCAAGGATGGAAGCAAGGATTGTAAACCACATAACATCTCATCAGTTTACACACCCATCCGAGCAAGGACCCCCCATTTCGCCGGGAATTCGGCGAAGCAGTCAAGCATCCGGGACCTGGGAGGACGAGTTCGATAATCTCAAGGTAATACCTACTATTAATAATCTAAATGCAATTAATGTTGGTTCGTAAACTTGGTATCAAATATGATTATCTTAATAATAATTGCAGGTGGCCACCAAATGCGACTTGATCATTTGGAGCGGTGCGGTGCCTATCACCGTTGCCAAGGGTCTCGTAATTCCGGGGCAAACATTGGTGCACCATGCTCCGGTCGGGCGCGGCTATGCATGCGTGGAGATCGACTCTGTTGTGTCAGAATGGCGTAGGATACCTCTTCCTGTCCCGACCGAGGACATGCTAGTTGTGGATGACATCTGTGAGTCATTTATCCAATGGCCCAAGATCAGATCATTCTTGATCAGGTAATCTCTAAATTATCAATATCTCTTGTTACATTCAAAACTGCTCTTTTTAAATACTTGAAATTTTTAAAATTTGATGCATGCGTAGGAGGCCCATTTATCACCGGTACGGGGGGAGAGTGGGATGGTCCGCACGACCGATGTCGTAGGAGAGACTGATGCTGGAGTCCAGCCTGAGGCGCCAGACCGCCGTCTGATCAGCCCAGAAGAATACAATGCTTTGCCTCTCGATTGTCAGCGTCTTCATGACCGCTTGATGAAGGCACCCGAAGGCATGACCAGCATCATGATCGAGACGCCACCCGGCATGTTCCTGCATAACGGCTGGCCATGCATGCTCTCTTTTGACGACTTCAAGGACTTTCTATATGCCAAGGGTCGCGATAGATGGCTCGATTGCTCATTCCTTACCATTTTCGACATGTAAGTGACCTTACTTTATTTATATATTGTATATCACTCAAATATATATTCAAAATGTAAAGCATTTTCAGGAAGCTGCTCCGAACTTGCGAATCATGGTCGCCCGAAGATAAGGTAAACCACACTGCAATTCTGGACCCCGGCAAACTCAATTTCATCGTGCTAAAAGGTCAGGGTCAGCAGTGTGTCGACTATATGAGCTATGCGATGCACCGTTGCTCTGCGGATGGCAAGAAATTTATTCTTCTGCCATACCACCAGAAGTACGATTCTAACCTTCAATTTTTCTCGATGTTTTCAATTCAATAATTATAAAAAAAGAAATTAAATTTGATTATAATTGTGTTAATATTTCTCATGCCACAGGACACACTGGTGTTTGTTTATCATCATTCCGACTACAAATAGGGCTTTTATCATGAATTCTGCAAGGCCAAAAGACGTCACACCTGAAGAGAGCAGAGAGATCTGTCCCTTTTTGACACAGTAAGCAATAATTTTTCACTAGGTTTGATTTTTTTTTTCAATTGTAATTAAATTGTGGATCGAAATTGCTAATTAAAGTCGTTTAATTTTGTAAGGGCTTGGACCAAATATGTTAAAGAGGGAGGACTGTAAGGAAGAACTAGAGGGACCGTGAAAGATAAATTCAGCATTGAGTGGTTACTGGTGAGCACACATGTAATAATTTTTTAACTTAAATATTATAGTTCCAAAAATTATTTTCATTGTAACATAGCCTGAAAAATATAAATTTCAGTGCGCGCGACAGAAGGCGTCTTGGGAGTGCGCTTATTACACAATGATTTTCATGTTTAATTGGATCGAAAGGACTCAATTTTCCTTTCCAAATAACGTAAGTAATTCACATTAATTTTCATTTTAAAAATATCAATAATTCGATCTGTTTCTCGTTACTAACTTAAATTATAATTGCAGTATAGCCGGAGCCAAGCCCCTTTGTCACACGGACAAATCAACGAAATTAGAGCGATGTGGGCAAGGTGGTTTGTATCCGAATTTTGTAAAGAACAAGATGGATTTGTATAACTTAATTAGTGTAATTATCAATTTGGAATTGTTATGTTATGTTTTGGCAATTTATGTTCTGTTTTGGGCAAAAAAAACATTCTGATTATATATAATTTAATGGCTAGCCAGAAACAAAAAAAATTCCAAAAAAAAAAATGGAAAATCCTACACGGATATTTTAAAATAAATCCGTGTAAAATGTGATAACAATAAAAAATATATAGAGCTAGACGGATTTTGTAATCAAATATCCGTATAGGAATACTATTTACACACGGATATTAACATAAAACCGTGTAGGAATAGTAATCCTACACGGATATTGTTTTTGTAATCCGTGTAGCTAGGGAGGAGAGCTACACGGTTTTCAGTTAATATCCGTGTGTAAACATGATTCCTACACGGATATTATATTGCAAATCCGTGTAGCTCTCTTGCGGTGTGTGCACTTTTGGAGGTTTTCCACACGGCTCTTTAGTAAAAAATCCGTGTAGGATCTATGTAATCGTACACAGATAATTTATCCGTGTGTAAATGCTGGACTTTCCTACACCCCAGTATTGCACACGTTTCCAAATCCGTGTAGCTCTCCAGTTAAAGTCCGTGTACAAACTGTATTTTTGTAGTAGTGGGTTAGGAAAATGTTCTACGATAGTTGTACCCAAATATCGAGAGTTCGATTTCCCCTCACGACTTTGCAGCCTCTGCGAAGGTTTCAAAAAAAAAAAGCAAGCAAGCACAATAAATAGGATAAGACACAAGATTTACAAGAAAAACCTTTCGGGGGAAAACTACAGAAGCACACAGTACAAATCCACTAAATCAAAAGAAATCTTATAAGTACAAGAAACTATTAGCCATAATAGCACTGTCTCACACACTTTATTACAATTTTAAAATGGGCTTGGAGAAGAAGAAACTTTCTCACAGAGAGAGAGAGAGAGAGGCTCACAGCTTGGGCCTCCAACTCTCTCTCTCTCTCTCTCCTTCCACCTAAAGAATAAGCAATACATCCTCTCCACGGTGAACATTAATGAGGCCTAGAACCTTACCCGTAGGCCACCCCGCATGCGGTACTGTCACTACCCACAGATTGCTATGGTATTCTCTTATGTGTTGTGTTTAGGTTGTCCAATCTTTCGATCGGCTTTTGGGCTACCAAAACTAAAGTATTTCAATTACATAATTATATTATTTGCTTATACTACCCCGTAGTTGAAATATCTGATGAAGTCAAAGTGAACGACAAGAAGTTTCAGTATAGTAGACTATACCTTTTAACCTTAATTACACTTTCGACTTATATTACAAGTATACAATCTTATCGCATAGTATTATCAGGTATCAATCCACAGGGATAGTGTATTAAGTTCTAACAATTTTAGTTAGTCTAGGTCATGTTTGTTGTTGATTAGGGGATTTGGTTTGTGTGTTATCTTATAAGTTGTAATTAAAAAATTAAATTAAAATACGATCGGAGTCGTAGCAAGGTTTAATGCGGTGGCGCTACATATGATCGGCAGAGTACAAGGATTCTCTAGGGATCAGGACGACCTATGAGTCTAATATAATAGTTTGTTCAAGTATTGGTCCAACCCGCATGCGGTACTGTCAGTACCGTATGTGGCCTAAAACCTTACCCGCAGGCCACCCGAATGCGGTACTGTCACTACCCGCAAGGCGCCATGATATTATGTTATGTGTTGTGTTTAGGTTTTCCAATCTTGCGATTGGCTTTTTGACTACAAAGACTAAAGTATTTTAAGTATGGAACTATATTATTTCCTTATACTACCCCGTAGTTGAAATATCGCAAATCCCTATGCAATTTCTATTGTTGATATGGCTAAGTAAACCTAACCTAAAATGCCTTCCAACCTATCCCGCCAACGGAGCCCTCTGAGTTCTTACCGTAATCTTTGAAATGCTGCCAAGCATCGTTTGTTGAAGTTACAACCATTTACATAGTATCCTTCTCACACAAGGATCTATTGGATCTCCCTTATTGATATATGGAAATCATTGGCATATAGTAGACAGAACAAAGTATGCATGAATAGATTAAAAAGAGATAAAAGTACAATAGAAATTAACACAACAAATTATAAACAAAACTAAAATATTATTAAACGATTCATAGTTCAATCTCTCACCCTAGAGATGAGAGGTTTAGCCTCTTGGAGCCATGACAAAAAGATAAGAAAAATAATGAGAATAAAGATTATAACCCTCTTAAAGAAGAAGAACCTTGACTCCTTAGATGACGCCTTCTTGTCTTGAATTCCAAGAGTTTTGCCTCTCTCCCTAGCACTCTGACGTAAATCTATCTATCTTAATCGGTGAGGAATTCGTAGCTATAGTGTTACACTTAATCACAAGCAAACACGCACACCGAATTTCATTACAAGAGGGGTTTATATATGGTTTCCTAGAGGGAGAGAGAGTAGTGGGAGTAGTTGGAGTAGTGGGGAACATGATACCTAAATTTTTGGTTTGAAATTAATGCTCCAAAAATAGAAAACTTGGCCTCTACTCCATCTAGAAGCCTTGGTATTATGTTGTCACTACCTGCAGGGCGCCATGGTATTATGTTGTCTATTGTTTTTAGGTTTTCCAATCTTTAGATTGGCATTTGGGCTACCAAGAATAAAGTATTTTAAGTACGGAATTATATTCTTTCCTTATACTACCCTGTAGTTGAAATATCTCAAATTCCTATGCAATTTGTATTATAGATCCAGTTAAGTAAGCCTAACCTAATATGATTTCGAACATATCCCGCCAAGAGAGCCCCCTGGGTTCTAACCCTAGTTTTTGAACCATTGCCAAGGCTCGTTAGCCGAGATTTAACCACTTACGCACTGTCCTTCTCACACAAGAACCTAACAGATCTCCCCTATTGGTATGTAGAAGTCATTTGTATATAGTAAATGGAACTATGTATGCTCGAATAGATTATAAAGAAATAAAATTGTAATAGAAATTCACACAACAAAATATAAAAAAAAATCAAAATATTATTAAACTACTTATAGTTCAATCTCTCACCCTACAGATGAGAGTATTTAGACGTCTAATGGTATGCCCAGCCCGTGGTCGGTAAGGGTATTGTGGGATGTACCAACTCTTTAACTTTGTCTAGTGTTTTCATGCTCCGTCTTTTCCCGTAAATCTTTTATTCATAAGTGCTACCATACTCCAACTAAAATGTGTTGTTTCTTTTGATATTCCTAAGGTGGTCTTCCAAGAGAAGGGGACGGATATTAGACTTGGGACTAGCACGTGGCAAAGCAGACTGTGGCACCTGGATAGAGAATGAATGGACTCAGCCCTTTCATTCATGGTACAGTGATCTGAAGAAGTTAAGAGGAGTGTTGAGGACTTTTTTGCTGCTACATCATAGGCGCATAGGCCATCCTTCTTTTAGTCTTTTGAGTCGCTTGTATCTGTCTTTGTTTGAAAAGGCTAATAAAGAAAAACTTGTGTGTGATACTTGTGAGTTAGGCAAGCATACCATGAGCTCTTATGTTAGTTTTGGTAGTAGGAGCTCTTGTGTTTTGGATTTAGTGTATATTGATGTATGGGGACCTTGTTCCACTACTTTTGTGAATAGATTTAGATATTTTGTGTCTTTCTTTGATTGCTTTTTTTGTGTGACTTGACTTTATTTGATGAAAAACAAAAGCGATGTTCTTGCTTGCTTTCAGGATTTTCACAAAGGAGTTCAGACTCAATATGGTGCAGTAGTAAAGGAATAGAAGTCTGATAATGGGACAAAGTGTACCAACAAGGCGTTTGGATGTCCCGAAATACTTGTAGGGGCAAACGGTCTTGACCGTTGTCCAACTGCCGAAGCTGTGGTGAGATAACAAGTCTGTAATTAGCATTGCCAACAATCTCGTGCAGCATGATAGAACCAAGCATGTAGAGATTGATAGATTTTTCATAAAGGAAAATCTAAATAGTGGATTATTGGAGTTGGGATATGTAGCTACTAAGGAGCAAGTGGCTGATTGTCTCACTAAAGGATTTAGTTCGCTAGATTTGGCTAGACTATGTGACAAGATTGACTTAGTAGATATCTTTCACCCATCTTGAGGGGGGGGGGGGGGGGGGGGGGGGTGTTGGTATTTGCATCTAGTTAAGGGAGCTATCCGTAAAATAGAAATATAGAGAAAATTGCAGGACTTGAATGTAAAATGTAATCTTTATATATACCCCAAGAGATCATTAATAAATAATCAATTCATTTTGGTTCATTTCTAGTTGAACAATAACAAAGAAAAAAAAATTTACAATGGTATTTTTTTCTTGTTTAGTAAATATTAAACCTTAATGTATTAAAAACAATGTCATCTCCATCGCAGAAATTGATTAGCAATTAAAATCAGATATAGTGTACATAGTAATGCAATATTGTCACTCCCACTAGAGCTTGTTGGCACTTCATCAGTATATATATATAATACCGGTAAACCAATTCAAACTCACAAAATTCCTCCATACATAAATACTATTTTCGGAACAAACTCAAAATTTGAAACAAAAATAATAGAATTATTTTTAAGATTGATAATACAACATACTTCAAGTATTTATTGGAATGGGCACTATACAAAGGGGAACCGCCATCTTAAGCGCGCTTGTAAAGTTCTCCGACATATCTATATCTTGGTGTTCCATCCCATCTTGAAGCCTCCAATCAAATTCCGCAAGCATTGAGGCCAGTAGAAAAGGTATTACCCTTGCAGCATACGGCAACCCGGGACAACTTTTCTTCCCTGATCCAAACGGTATGAGCTCAAAATCTTTCCCATAAAAGCTGATTTGTTTCTCCAAAAATCTCTCTGGTCTAAACACATCTGGTTCATTCCAAAATTGCGGGTTCTGTCCGATAGCCCATGTGTTTACAATTACTGGCGTTCCTTTCGGCACTCTATACCCACTGAGGTTCAATCCATCCTTCATGGCCTTGTGAAGGAGAAATGTCCCTGCTGGATGTAATCTCATTACCTCTTTAATTACTGCTTGGAGGTATGGAAGATTGATTATATCTGATTCTTTCAAAGATCCAGACGCAAAAGCCTTCCGCACTTCGGCTTGAGCTTTTGCCATGGCAAATGGGTCACGGAGAAGTTCGCTCATTGCCCATTCAATTGTACTTGACATTGTTTCAGTTGAAGCCCCTACAAGTTCCTGATGATGAAAAGACCTGTTATGAATGCATTTTGTATGGAAGTTTTTGCACAGGATATGTAAATTCTCATGTTGTTGGCAATGTCAGTTATGGAACAACTGATTCCAGATACTGCTATAGAACATGAGGGGTTTTGTCTTTTGCCTACATAAGTCTGCTTAACATTCTGGTTCACGGAAAAATTAGACCCATACTAGATTATGGCTATATTTACTTCTATGTTAATTTCTTCTAAGCAATTGGCCATCCTATCTATTTGTCCAACTCTGACTTTCAAATTAAAAAAAATAATTATATTTGTGACCAAATTAGTACTATTTTAATAAACAAATTAGAACTTCTAGCTTTCTGACCATGATGTACCCAAAGTGACATTCTGTTAATCTCTGAAATAAATGAACTCCATGTTGATACAAATGAAATAAATTACCAAAAGATGCAACACAATTTCTTGATGAGTTATCTTTGATTCTGCAAACATATCGAGCAAGGAATCTAAGAAATCACCATAGTATTTTCCATTGCTGGTCCTGCACTGTAAGCGAGCATCTATAATAACAGAAAAAAACTTATAAAATCGTTTATTGTGGCCTGTAGCATTGTGCCATCTACGTTGAAGATCAAAAAACCTTAGAAAAGGAAACAAATCAGAGATGTTAGGTTTCGCAATCTCGTTCAAGTTTTCCTTCAACAACACAATGAACTCTTGCTGTGACTTGGAGTTGATATCAGCCACATCTTGCGAGAATAGTACATTTGACATCATATTAAGCAGTCCGGCAAAAATTATCTCGCCAATACATATAGGATAGCCTGCTTTTTTATGAAAAATGTTTATAATATCATGTGCCTTTTGTGCCCTAATCTCTTCAGTTGTCTTAAGGCTACGTACAGAGAAGAGATTAGTGGCCCAAATTGCACGATTGCGGCTCCAGAGAGGAGACGTGCTAGGAAGAGAAAAGAGCCAATTGTTGTTGTCAGCGTGAATTACGTCGGGTACTGATCGGGCAGAGAAAAATTTATCCTTAGTTTGTAGGACTTCACGTGCAACCTCAGCTGAGGAGACAACAATGGTAGTGGTAAGGCCAAGTTTGAGAGACATGATAGGGCCATAGACCTTTGCGAGACGAGCAAATGAACGGTGTGGTTGGTCATCCATTTCTAGTAGGTTTCCGATTATTGGTAGTGGGGTGGGGCCTGGCGGCAGGGGAGCAGTGTGTGATGATGAAAATAACTTAGGGATGGCAAAGAGAAGGGAGATGGTTAGTGAGATGAGCAACAAACTAAGGAATAGTTCCATTCTTTCTGAGATAATTAGCTATGTGGACTGCCTTTGCATTTCCGCAACTTTCAGTTAAATATATAGAGAGAGAAGCTATAATTATATTCATAACACATATTGGTCCGTACAATGGATCATTTTTTTAAAATTAATAAAGTAATATACAATGTGATTATGAATTAGTTAGATGTAATTGAAAACTAGCTTGAGTGTTGTGCAGCTCCGGACCGTTCGATGGTTTTTAAATTCCTGATGCACAAATTTTAGTATCCCTTCTAGACATTTACTCATTTGTACAGTAAATTGCAGACGTGTTGCACACCAGAGCTGATGTGTGTATATATATTGATTTTAATTAGTTTAATTATTGGCATCCATGAGGACGATCTATGGGCAGCCAGTTCAGGATTGGACATCTTGGAGGAGATGGATAAGGATGATTGCTAGGATGGCGAGGAGCCTGCAATCCCGTAGAGGCGTGTGCAGCCGCTCACAGCATATGGGTCACTTGGTAGGTTGTCACTGTTTGGTCGTCACCGTCGTTGATAGTTTTTTATATCTTATATTGTAGACCTGACTGTGGTATTTTATGTTTTGATTGCTAGATTTTACGTGTCGGACTAGATTGGATTTTTTTTGTGCACTTAGCATTTTGTTGTCTTCTTTTTTTTTTTCGTTCTCTCATTCTTTTTTTATGTGATGTCGAATAAGCTGCAATTGATTCATCTTTTCAGGAAATATGTTGGAGAAAACAGTGTCGAATTTGGATTATCCAGTTGATGTAAAAAATAAATAAATAAAATTTAGAATTATAGAATTTTTAAAAATAAATTTGTAAAACACATTTATGAACCAAAATTTACCAAACAAAAAAAAACAAAACAAAAATTATCAAACAAATAATATAACAAAAAGGTAAAACAAAATACACATAAACTTAAAACAAATAATTATAAAGAAAAAAAAAACCCTACCGCTCAAATGGGAGGCGGTTGGGTTGGTAGTTGACCGCCCCCAACTAGGCGGTCTGATGGGTACGTATTTTTAAAAATTTTAATACATTGAGGACATATTTGCTATTTTTTGTGTTATTAATAAAAAAATCGGATATTTTTTCTATTAAATGTTCTCATCTGTTTTTTTAGTTCCAATCAGACCCATCATTATTGCTACAGTTACTTGTACCAAAAAATCATTATTGATACGTACCGCTACTCCTACAAAAAATGAAATATGCAACAATTTCAACGTGCAATGATGTGACAGCTTTGGAATCTTAATTAATAATTGTGGTTGCTCCTACAAAAAATGAACCGAGATTTTTATTAATCGAAATTAAATTAAATAAATATCGAAAAGGAGGAACAATATTGGTTTTTATCGAAATCTAATAAGGACGGGGAACTTATTAATGTCCCTAGGGACGGAGATAAAAAAAACTTCCCTGTTAATGATAATCAGACCCCTCCTTCCGACTTAATCCGAACGCTAAATCAAAGTCAC
Organism: Carex arenaria; assembly: GCA_964058825.1. Lineage (NCBI taxonomy): Eukaryota > Viridiplantae > Streptophyta > Magnoliopsida > Poales > Cyperaceae > Carex > Carex arenaria. The sequence goes on along the minus strand of CAXKVW010000355.1, from coordinate 154,868 downwards.
TCACGGACGCACGCATCGTAACCGTCCCTCACGGACGCAAGCATCGTAACCGTCCCTCACGGATGCAGACATCATAACCGTCCATCCTAGTCTCCTCTGAGTGCTTCGAATGAAAAATGAACTTACGAAAGTGAGGGGGAGAGATTATGTATTGCAATGGACGCTGATTTTGTTAAAGTCCCTAGGGACTCTGATTTTGTTATCATTTCTCACGGAGTCTAATTTTGTTAAAGTCCCTAGAGATTATAAGTTTTTTTTTTTTTTGGACTCCATCGTTTGGATTAAGACGGACGGATTATCATTAAGAGGGACGTTTTTTGTGTCTCCATCCCTAGGGACGTTAATAATGTCACCGTCCTTATTAGATTTCAAAAAAAGCCGGCACTACTACCGAATATCCTGATTCCACACGAACAAATCCAAAGAGTTACACGGATTTCCTGCAGTGTAGGATGTTAGGGTGTAGGAATGTGCTACTTTTTGCAAACGGATATTTATCCATGTGCAATTGTCATAAATCCTACACGGATATACCATAATAGCCGTGTACAAATCTCACTCGAGCTTCACGGCTTTTTAAATAAAAACCGTGTACAAATGACTTTCCTACACGGATATTTAATTAAATATCCATGTAGCTCTCTAACATTCCTACACAGATATTTAATTAAATATCCGTGTACAAATGATTTTTTTTCTTTTTGGCCAGCCTCCATATTTGCTAGGCATTAAAATATGCAGTTTATTTTTAAAAAAACCAGATTCTCAAAATGTAATTTCTAAATTGCACTAATTAAACTATATATACACTAATTAATTTATACAAATCCATATTGTTCATTACAAAATTATGTATAAAAAAACCTTGCCCACATATCTTTGATTTCGTCGATTTCCTCGCTGGAGTAAGGGTTCTCTGTCGATGCATACTACAATTATAAATTGGTGATTAGTAACGAGAAAATGTAGATGCAAGATTTATTATTGATATTATAATATGAAAAATTAATATGAATTACATCTCTGATTTCGTCTTCCATGTGCCCGAAATGCTCACCCGAATGTGACATGATTCTACAAAAAAATAATATGATTAATTTCAAACTTTCAATACTTCATGTTTGCATTTTTGCATTTTTGTATTTTTGCATTTTGGCCCAAATTAAAATAAACAAATACACTAATTATAAGTACCTTTGCAATGGAGGTAGCAAGGGAGGATCCCAACAATGGTGGTTCAAAACACTACCAAAACGGCGGATCAGTCAAGCTAGGTTTTTTAAAATGTTCAAATCGGAAATGCCCAAAGAAGGAGGAAATAGAGAGAGAATAGAGATTGTTTTTATTACCAAGGGAGGCCGACAAGCACCAGGGAGAGGCGGCGCAGAGGGAGCAGCAGCGGAACAGTCAAAGGGTTTTTCAAAATGAGAGAAGGAGAGGGAAGAGTCGAGTACTTTGAAATTTTTTTACAAAATTAGAGTAGAGGAGGAGAGAGAGTGATCAAAACAGCGTTGGAAGAGAAGAATTTTAAGTCAGTATAGCTCTAAATGACATTTCCTACACGTATAATTACCTATAAATCCGTGTAGCTCTCTCAACATATATACACGACTGTTTAAATAAAAAATCGTGTACAAATGACTTTCCTACACGAATATTTAATTAAATATCTGTGTACAAATGACTTTCCTACACAGATATTTAATTAAATATCCGTGTAGCTCTCTAACATTCCTACACAGATATTTAATTAAATATCCGTGTAGGAAGGGTGATTCTCACACGGTTTTTTCCCCCACACTGTTTTTTAATGAAAAAATCCGTGGAGATTTCTTAGAGATATTGTTGATCATTGGAAAAATCGTATTTGGTACACGGTTTTATTTAAAACAAAGAAAATCCGTGTACAACCACAATGTAGGAAGCACCTTTTTGTAGTAGTGCGGTATCGTTCCTCCTTTTCGATATTTATTTAATTTAATTTCGATTAATAAAAAAATCAGAAAAATGAAATATGCAACAATTTCAACGCGCAATGATATGCCAGCTTTGGAATCTTAATTAATAAGTGTGGTTGGGTCTAGAATAGCTACTGTTTAGAATAATATATAAGAATAGTGAAAAAATAGTGATTTTTTAAAATAGTGTTAAAACAATGCTATTCGAATTAGTAAAATTATTGTTTGCTTTGTACATTTAGAATAGTAAATAGCTGTAATTGATAAATAATATTGTTAACTAGGTGCTTATTAAGAGAAAATATAAGTGGGGTCTCAAATGAATTGTGACGACATCACTACAGCAGAAAGGGTTATCAGAGACTGGTGAAACCGATCGCTGATAACCAAGGCGCCGGTCGCTGATGCCAATATTTGGTCGCTGATATTCCAGTCACTAAAACTGTGGTTGTCGATGCTTCTCGAATGACGTCATCAGTCGCTGAATGACGTCATCAGTCGCTGAATGACGTCATCCCGGTCCCTGATATTTTGATCGCTGAAAGTATTTGGTAACGTCTGTTTAGTTATTAGCGACAAAGTACTGTGGTCGCTAATACCTTGAGTATCCGATACCATGTGTTCCGGTCGCTGATATGTAAGATGTTGGTCGCTGATGTCCTAAGTATCAGAGACAAGATCCCGGTCACTAATATTGTGTACTGATCGCTGTTAGTATATATATATTTTTTTAAAATTGTTTCTGGTTTTTTTTTTTTAAATTAGTTCTTCTAATTTTGATATTTTGTGGTTTCGAAATTATTATTAGACGTATAATCACATCAATATTCCATATACAATCAATATAAAGAGCGCATAAATAATCACATAGAAAAACAATCAACACAAGTATCGCAAAAACATAAATATGCCAAATATAAATATCTGATCAACATAAATATGCCAAACATAAATATCTGAACCTAAACGATAACATAAATAAATATGCCAAACATAAATATCTAAACCTAAACTATAACATAATAAATATGCCAAACAAAAAAAAATCTAAAAACTACCATCTCTGCCGAGATCCGACAAATGGTCCTCGCCATCCTCGTCGTCATCCTGAGGATCGTGGACTATTCAAAGAGCAGTCCCAAACTGGAGACTATTCAAAATTAGTCCCTATTGTATTAATTTTGAACAGTTATAGACCTAAAAGGCATACTAAATGTTCCAGTTTTTTTGGATTTTAAAACAATACTACCATTTCTAATAAATGGGCAAGTTTAATTCAATCTCAATTAAATTACAATTCAATCCCAATTGGTTTCAATATCAATTCAATCCCAATTACATCCCAACTTAATTCCAATTCAATCCCAATTCAATCCTAATTCAATCCCAATTCAATCCCAATTTAATCCCAATGTAATCCCAATTCAATCCAATTCAATCCCAATTCAATCCCAATTGTTTTAAAAAACAATTCAATCCCAATTTAATTCAATTCCAATTACATCCCAATTTAATCCCAATTGAACCACAATTTAATCTCAATTCAATCCAATTCAATCTAATTCAATCCCAATTCAATCCCAATTCAATTATAATTCAATTCCAATTCAATCTCAACTCTATCACAATTCAATTCAATTCAATCCCAAATAGTTCCAATATCAATTCAATTCTAATTAAATACTTACGGCGCGAGCGAGTGACAACGAAGGAGAAAGAATGGTACTGAACCCCTTTGGCGCAAATTGGAAATATCTTGATCTTCTACTAAAAAAATATCAAACAACAACAATTTTGCTAAAAACAGAATAAAATAAATAAATAAATAAAAGAAAAAAACAGAAAAAAATAACCGAAAAAAAAAGAAAAACAGAAAAATAAACCATAAAAACGAAAAAATATAAGAAAAATAGAAAAAAAGGAAAAAAAAACAAAAGAGAAACAGAAAATAACAAGAAAATAAAACCTAAAAGAAAAGAAGCAAAAACAGTAAAAAAAACTGAAAAAACAGCAAACAAACGTAAAAAAAAAAAGAAGAAAAAAAAAACAAAAAAATAAAAGATAGACAACAGGAAAAAAAAGAGGAAAAAATAAACACAAAAAAAACCAAAATCAAAGAAAAAAACAGAAAACGAAAACAGGAAAAAAGAAAAAAATAGAAAAACGGATAAAGAGGGGGTTAGAGATTACCGACAGGGAGGCGATTGAGAGCTTCAGTCGGGGGTGGGATGGCAACTACACGGTGGTTTTTTTTTTAGTCGGCTAAACCTAAAATGCGGGAGAAGGAAAAAGAAAGGCCGCGCGCACGGTGGGTTTTCGGTAGAAAACTTTCAGCGACCAGGCCAAAATTGTCTTTAAAATTATTTCGCCGGTCACTAATTCTTCTCGATTTTTATTTTTTATTTTTTAAAGGTTTTCAATGACCGGGTGCCACGCCGGTCGCTGAAAAGCAATAGTCGCCGCTGCTTTTTTTTTTTTTTTTTAATGGGTTTCAGCAACCAGCGCTCGACCGGTCACTGATGCCGGTCGCTGAAAACCAAATCTACTGTAGTGCATAGAGATTAAAGAAGTGGTGCCAATTTTATCATTTCGAGATTGTGTTAACGGTAATAAACATTTTTTTCTCTATTCACACTTTGGAATAGTAGCTATTCCATCATTTCCAAAAAATAGAAAATAACAGCTATTATCACTACTCCGAATAGCAAAAATGTTATTTGGATACACATTGCTATTCCGAATAGTCTCTATTCTTGAATAGCTTCCTATTCTAGCTATTCTCACTCCATCCAAACATACCTACTAGTATGCATTTAACTTATTGACATTTGACAGTTCCTCTATTCACTAGTGGAAAATGTGATATCAGTATCAGCACATCCGGGTCGGGCATAGGAATTGAGCGATACTGATTGTCTTCTGGAACGTGTAAAATAATAAGCCGTTACTAACAGTTACAATTAGTAACGGTCGTCTGTAAACAACCGTTATTGGGGCATGACTTTATTTCACGATTATTTTACTTGTTTTCAATTTCTGAAATGGAATTGTCATTATTTTACTGTTTTCAATTGGGGCATGACTTTATTCCATTAGAAAATTTTCAGATTACCACTTTACTGTAAAAAAAGATAATACCTCTCCATGTAAATAATACTGTAACATCATATATTGGATATGCCATTGCATCATTTTGATCTGTATTTTTCTCATCAATCTAACATATGTGATGCATGTATCTGAAATTTTGGTTTCCAACCCACAAATTTTTGGTTGATCGACTTGTATACTGCCTTGAACTGTGCAGACTTAGTTTATTGTCAAATTGCAGGAAATACTGCCTTAGATGTGTAGACTTAGTTGATTTTTTATTGCCAAATTGTAGGAACCAAGCAAAGAGTTACAAGTTTCTACAGGTGCTACCTCAGTTCACTCTCAGTTGTTAGCATGAAGGCGATACACGAAGTTTGATGGTCTCAATTTTGACAAGCTGGGTGTCATTTTAAAAAAACTCCGTGATCAGTTCTTGAAACAAGCTAACAATAAATTTCTGGTCGAGGTACCATTGGACCTTTTCCACTGCGATGACTCGATATACATTCATGCAGATGATTTGGCGGACTTGATTACACCAGAGACGTGGCTTGGTGCACCGATTATTCAAATTTTTTTGATGTGAGTTAATATATTTGTATCTAATGCCAAAATTTAGTCCTTTTAATTTATATTTCATAATAATAACACATGTACCATTGTTTGCAGGTATGTGCACAAATTCTATCAGGACTTATTTCCTAATGAGCTTGTGGGTTTTATGGATCCCGTGAAAACATGCTACAACAATTTGAATGGTGATGCTCAAGAACAAGAATATGCTGATAATTACATAAGGAAAGCATTGAAAGAAAACCGGGACAAGAAAATTATATTCATACCTTATCATCAGAGGTTAGTTGTAACCATTTAGATTTCTTTTATTTCGTAAAAATTATAACATGTGGTACATAAAATGCAGTAATCATTGGGTATTGGTTGTGCTGCACGCATGGGAGAGCATATTGTATGTGTTCGATTCTGATCAGAAACATAAAAAAAAATCTAAAGATCATAAAAGCGCTTGAGGAGTAAGGTTCCCGAACTTCCATGTTGTAATCATGTTAAATATATATATTTTATAAGTACTAATTATGCGCTGAAATATTATTTTAACAGGCCCTACCGAATGGATAGGTGTATTGGAGGACATGGAAAAAGCGCCAAGTTGAAGGTTACTCATTTAAAGGTAATAGTTGGACCCACTTTCTTTTATTACCTCTGGTTCTTAATTAAGTTTAATTAAGTTCAAAAGAGAGAATAAAGGGTAAATCAGAAATTTAAGAAGAGAGTTTTCATAGATGTACTATTACCACATGTCAATATAGTTCCAGTTGGGTGCTTGCTGTTACGGTTCTAGCACTGGTACCAGTCAGTACCAGTGTTGTTACGGTTCTGGTACCAACTATTACCTTTAAATGGTCAGCACATGTCAATCAATATAGTTCCAGTTAGTTAGATTTAATTTTTTTTTTGTATCCCTTTTAAATTCAGTATGTATGAGTTATCCCTTTACAGAGAGATATGGATATAAAATTATATAGTCAATATAGTTAAATGATTCACAACTTATTATATAGTCAGTATAGTTATTTCCTTTGCAAAAGCTCATGTGCAAAAAAATTGTGACATATAGGGACTTTAGATGCAAATCTGATTATATGGAATTTCAATCAGCCCTTTCTATGTTTTGGAAACTTTATAAATTTTTATACTTATGATTGTTTAATACAGTGCCCACAACAATTTTTGGATTGGGAATGTGGATATTATGTCATGTTGTTCATGCATGACATAATAACTCACTACCTCGATGTTTTTCCAAATTTAAAGGTGTGCAATTTTTTTTCTCAAAGTTATGCTTAGTTGCTTCAAAAATACGCAATGAATTGTACTTATTATTTTAAAAATGCAGGACTTTTCCGTCGGTTATAACGAAGGAAACATCGACCAAATTCGATTAGAGTGGGGTAAATTTTTATTGAAGGAAGTACTAGTTGAAAAGAGTAAAACAATTTAGGAGGTGTTATTTTGTCGTAATTTAGGATGTGTGAACTTGATGATATTTAACTTGTTTAAACTAGGGGGAATTTCATGTATACCCCTCAAAAACTTCAAAATTACATATTTCCCCCTCTAAATTTTAAAATTACATATTTCCCCCTCTAAACTTCAAAAACTCACATATTTACCCATTTTATTATATTTTATATTAAAACACATTCTAAATTCATAAAATACCCATTTTACCCTTTATTAAAAATCATAAAACATCCATCTGACTCCAATTTGAATCTAAAAGGTTTCTCTAATGTCCGAATTGCATTAAGATCTGTGTGTGCTACGTCAGCATGAATCTTGAAGCGAGCACGCACAAATATTGAAGCAACGTGCACAGATATTGATGCAATGCATGCATATCAAAACTGCTTTAAGATACGTGCGCACTACATCAGCACGAATCTTGAAGCGAACACGAACATATCTTATTGCTATGCGAACAAACCGGACGGTAGAGGAACCCTTCAGATTTAAATTTCAATTCGATGGGACGTTTTATACTTTTATTAAAGGGTAAAATGGGTATTTTATTAATTTAGAATGTGTTTTAATATAAAATATAATAAAATGGGTAAATATGTGAATTTTTGAAGTTTAGAGGGGGAAATATGTAATTTTAAATTTTAGAGGGGGAAATACGTAATTTTGAAGGTTTTGAAGGGTATACGTGAAATTCCCCCTTTAAACTAATATGTGAACTTGATGATATTTAATTAGGATGTGTTATTTTGTGAAATTGAAGAAACATGTTTTAATTTATGATGTGTTATTTTGTGAAATTGAAGAATTATTTTTGGGTAATTTTACGATGTGCTATGACTGTTAAAATTATGCCAGCAAAAATATATGGTAGCTGGCCCCAATGTAAAAATTGATTTTTTAATATAATAATAATAAACAGTAACGGCTATTTGTTAAATAAACCGATTCTGTTACTATATAACATCAACGACTTTGAGGAGAATCAGTAATGGCTGTTATTAAACAGCCGTCACAGATTCAACTTTCAGTAACGGTCGTTTAAAGAACTGACACTGAAAGTGACTTTCAGTATCGGTCGTTTAAAGAGCCGACGCTGAAAGTTGTCGGTTCATTAAACGACCGTTACTGAAAGTTGAATCTGTGATGGCTGTTTAACCGTTCCTGATTGTTATTGCTATCAGTATCGCCTGGATCAGTATCGGCTGTAAGCCTGACCCTTATGTGCATAAATGACTGTCCTGGTTCCTGTTTTTCCACTAGTGATTTCATATAATATTTAATAAGCCACTCAATATTTTCTGATATATATGTTTGAACCGTGACGACTGTGTTCTACAGCCCGGAAGCACAAAATTACGTATTAAAAAGAAGAAACTTGTTTTCCCATATCCAAATATTATTCTCACCGATACTTGTGCATAAAAAAGTGGACCATTTGAATGTGGAAAAAATAGTCTCCTCTTCTTCCGAAAAAAAAGCAGCTGAAATTTGTACTCGTCAATTTGTCACACCAAAATTTTCATCCGCTCACTCTCTCTGTTTGAGTGCCCTCTCTCTCTCACACACAATTTCAAGATGTAATCACTTGTCTAGTTAAGCATCAAGAGTTGCTCTACTCTAAGTCGTAAGTCGGTTCTCTATTAAAAAATATATTAATCTCGACTATAATAGTTGCAGTTTTTTGCTTTAGTTATGGATGTTTTGAATCAAAACTATAGACATGTTAAATCTATAAAAAATATTAGAAGGACTAGGAGTATTAGATTTGATAATTTTCTATCAGGCAATGGCATTGAAGTGGTATTGGCAATGGTTCAAGCCAAATGACAAGTTCAATATTTCATGGAACCAATCACATGGCATGAAATTAATGGTTCCTGTGGCTCAAAGGCAAGCTTCTCACGCATGAGGTGTTGCAGGAGAGGTATTCAATGTGAGTTGCGATGCGAAATGTGTCGATCATGCCCTTTGGAGACGGGTCTACATATTTTTTTCCATTGCAGGTATGCCACTGAATTTTGGAGTAAGACGAACTTCCTGCTAGGCTTTGAGATTGTACAGAGGGGATCGTCAGTACAACATGCAGGAACCGGGCTCCAAAACAAACATGGGGAGTATTTTTCTTCTCAGCGTGCTGGATTCTCTGGAAGGAACGCAACAGTAATATATTTGAAGGGTGTTTATCAGATCCAAATAGAGCAGCAGAGCGTGCATGGAAGAAGGCAATTTTGTGGCTTCAGAATTGCTGATCTAGTTTCTATTTCCTATACCATGATGTTGTTGTTTTATTTATTTTAATTTTTCTCACTGATAGCTACTATCAGTTTTAAAAAAAAAACAAAAATTATATCCTGGTTTCTAGTTTTTTCAGAGCGACTCTTAAGCAATACTCTGTAATATTGCGCAAATACAATTTTTTTTTTTGAGTGAAGTTTGTAAGGTCAAGCCACCAAATTATATATTTAATATAATGAGAATATTGAGTAGTAAAACTTTAGTTATGAAACAAGCCCTCCATTATTGCTTCACCTTTTTTTACATTATTAATTTTTCTCCAACTTTTTTCTCCAGGAAACGAAAACCTTAGTTTGTAGGTTTCATTGACAATATTAATAGAGGCAGTTAGGCAATAGACAGTTAGGAAGTTAGATAGTTAGTTAGGCACTAAACAGAAATTAGTTAGAGCTAAACAAGAATTAGTTAGAACTGATTAGTGCTTGTAATCATGCCTATATAAGAGGTTGTCATCATAATGTAAATTCAATTTCAATCAATAAAGAATTCATTCTCTCAAATTCTCCTTCTCTCAATTCTATTATGGTTTTATGATAAAGTTGGGCTGAACAATAAATCTGGGCCTATCCCTTTTTCTTTTTTTTCCTAAACAAAACTCTCCAATAACGTTGACAAACTAGAATCTGATAACTGCTGCCCATTTCAAAACAACAAAAGCATACTACTCCATGTCTTCCTCCTAGAAACAAATTCTCTTAAACCTCTACGATTACTCAAATCAAATTACCATCAAAGCCGAACCAATGCCGGGCTCCTTTCCTCTTCTTTTTCTCTACCTTCAAAATGCTTCTCAAGAATGAGACAAGAGAGCTAAAAAGCCTCTTGAGACCCTGTACTTGTCACAAAGCCATGAGCTATCGATTTTTTTTTTCTTTCCTTTTATTTTATTTTTCAAAGAGGACTCAAACGAGCCTCTCGAGTGCATGGAAGCATTCTCGAGCCAAATGAGCTCCTTCTTCTCTCTCTACCTTCAAGGAGACCCAACCATCCAACTTGACGATTCAAATCACATGAACAATGGCATTGAGATATTGGCAACAATCTTCTTCTTTTCGGAGCAAGCTCAACATTGCTACCACGTACCATGTTTCGCTTGAGGGGGCGTAATAGAGGCAGTTAGGCAATAGACAGTTAGGAAGTTAGATAGGTAGTTAGGCACTAAACAGAAATTAGTTAGAGCTAAACAAGAATTAGTTAGAACTGATTAGTGCTTGTAATCATGCCTATATAAGAGGTTGTCATCATAATGTGAATTCAATTTCAATCAATAAAGAATTCATTCTCTCAAATTCTCCTTCTCTCAATTCTATTAAATATTTGTAAAATTATATTTTTTTCAGAATAATTATAAATTATTACAAGAATAAATCATGTCTATAAAAATTATTTAGCAATAGAATTAAATTCGATTTCATCTTATGTCTATTCTTTCTGATTTTTTTTATTAATACCCCCAAAAAATAGCAAATATGTCCTCAGTGTATTAAAATTTTTAAAAATACCCTAACGACCCCAATGGGGGCAATTCACTATACCAACCTAACCGCTCCCCATTTTAACTTATAAATAATTATTTTTGTTGAATTTCTAATTGGGGCAGTGTTAAATTCCTAAGATGAATATTAATGTCCAGGAAAAAAAAACCAGCAAAAGAGTTGAAAAGTATCCAAATTAATTAGAAAAAAATAATATAATTTCAACAATGTCAACAAAACATATTTAGTCATGCAAAAAAGAATAATCATTCAAAAACATACAAATAGGCACTACTAGAATTCGCATTTTTTCCGTGGGTCAAATTATGGCTTTTTCCGTCGGCGTACCCTTGGAACAAGCCCCGAAATCGTCATTTCTGTGGGTCGCCCTCAGAAATACTACCGTCAGTAATAGCCTCGATGGAAATACCATTTTCCCTTACTTTTTCCATCGGCTACCCTTGGAAAAACTATTTTCTGACTTTTTCCGTGAACTTACCCTCAGAAGTACTGCCGTCAGAAATACTTTGACATCCGGCCCATGAGCTCATTATTTCCAAGGGCAAAGTGTATGGGTCCCACTGTATTATTTCTGAGGGTAGCACATGTGGGTCCCAACAGGTTATTTCCAAGGGCAGCGCATGTGGGACCCACCGTAGTATTTCCAAGGGCAGCATATGTGGGACCCACCGTATTATTTCCAAGGGCTGTGTGTAGCATTTCCAAGAGCAAATTGTATTCATTTTTCTGTGGATATACCCACGGAAATAACTTGAATGGCATTATGCATGTATGCTCTCATCTACAATCCTCCCTGTACCAATCAGGTACAATCCTCTTTGTACCAACCAGGTACTATATTTCATTCCCCACTAATACCCATTGAAACATATAACAGAAACATATAAACAGAAACACATTTATAATAAGCATTTAACATTTAATAAGCATTAACATAACATATTGCGTTCATACATCAAAAGGAATGCACTTGCATTTCCAACTATACCAAAATATAGACACCAGTTAACCAAAATATACCATATTGTAGTTGTAAGCTAGAGAGGCCACTTTGAAGCTAGACTACATTGTATCAAAATGCCAAAAGACATTACAACAGAAGTATTAAAAGAAAACTTCTATATATACCCCTCATTCAAGACGACTAACAAAATAATAATTAGAATTGACTACATTTGCAAAAATGATTTTACGAGAATGTAGTTGCTCTTCCTTTTATCTTGCTATGTTGTTCTCGTTGCTGTAAAAATGAGAAAATGAGTTAGTTTGTTTTGGGTTGGTACAAGGAGAATTGTAGAATGAGGACATATCTTTACTTATAATCAATATATATATTTTTTTTTTTGAAAACTTGTCAGCGAGTGACAAGGGAATTTTATAAAATAATAGGTGATTACAACATGTGTCTAGCTCTCAGGTACACATCAAACTATTGCAACAGTTTGTGCCCCAGTTACAATACCGATTACAACCAATCAACCTCAGTATCTGTGAAAATAAAAACCCCACCAGTTTTGTAAAAAGAAATAGCTGTTTGATCAACATATTTTTTTTTTAAGATACCATATCACTAATTATAAGAAAAATAATTGGCAGGGAAACTCACCATACATCAGGATATATATTTTCCCACTTACAAGCTAGCAATTGTCCAGTGCGCGCTATGTCAGTTTGTATTTCATCTGCTATCATTAGTATATTGTGTTTGGTGCACAGAGATCTCATGGCTTTCAATTAAACATCAGGTGGAATTATTACCTGCAAAAGCTCAAAGTTTTAAAAAAATTAATACATATGATGCTACATGACTATACACATATAACAAAGTGTTACTTGAAAAGGACAGTGAATCACTAGTGTTGGGAACTGTTACAATTTGATATATTTCTTGTTGATATGGTTCTAATATACACAAATATCACCCAAGTACCAGAGTATCAAAATCAAAGTCTAATGTTAATCAACAAAACAAACTAGATCTTAATATATGTACCCCTGCTTCTCCTTGAATTGGTTCAAATAAAAACCCACAAATCCTATCTACATGCTCTGAAAGTTGCAAAAAAAAATAATATATATATAACCAAGTGTTATAATTCCTTCAAAATTTGACCAGAATAAAATAAATATTGCTGATTAGCCATGAGGCGAGGATGCCCAAGTGATTCTCCAGAACAAAATCGATTGAAAGCAATTAGACCTTGGCAAATAGGAGAGACCTACATATTTATGCCCAAAATCCCTAAATAATTTGAAATGGAGGGGCAGAAGAGTAATTGTGTAAAGACCTTGGATCTGAAAAAACTGCCAAGAAAGATTTTGCTGGTTCTTGATGTCTCTATCAGGTTGCCTGGCACATGATATAGAAGCATATTGTGCGCATATTAGAATATCAGTAGATGGTTGTTGGAAAAAGAAAAAAAAAAGATACATGTATCAGAATATAGAAAATTTATGCAATATATCATATTTGTGGATCCTATTTAATCAATTAAGATCTGATTTTCAATAATGAAAATAGCTGATAAAATTATCTACTTAAACATAGTGAAAATACACTTAATTGATAAAAACTTTAGCTTGAGCATTTTATCAAACACCTTGGAAACATTCATTATTAATAAACCAAATTTTCGTCTCTTTTTTTACGAAGGTGTATCTCTAGATTTTTCCAGTGAATTGAAATAACAGAAATTGTCGAGAAGTTGTGCTGACATAGATTGAAAAATAAATAATGAAACAAACTACACAAATGAAGGTCTATATCTCACCTCCCGCTACTCCAATTGATGGGAAGAAAGAACAAATTAGCACAAATCAAGCTCATTAGCCCACTGTTCTAGCCCCGCACCTCGTCAGCCGGTCAGCCCCACACGCCCAAATCTCGACTGTCCTGCAAAATCCAATGATAAGTTATAGTAAAGTTAATCATGTTAAAAGAAACTTTACATAGTAAGAGGTTTCTTAACTAGCTATAGAGAGACTGAATAGAAATTACAGTTTTCTTTTATTATATTATTTTCTTAGAAAAAGGCATATAAATGCTTGTTTCCTTTGAAACATTAAATTGTAACTTACAAACTAAACTTTCAACTAACTATATCTATTGTAAATCTCTCCTGCCTTTCACAGAAACCAGTTAGAAAATCAATACCAGTAAACTAAAATTAATTAAGTAGAGAATGATAAAGATTTCTTAGTAATTCTGAATACAAAAAGTTTGATCCTAAAATAAGTAAAATGGCCTAGATCATAAACTCCTGGGGCTAAGCGCTATTAGAGCTAAACAAAAAAGTTCAACCAAGAGTTTATGTTTGGTTAGTCTTCAATTAATATGCTAAACCAAAACATATATAAAACTAGTAATTTCTAAATTCATTACTGCCTTATTTCCAAAAGAAATGCAACCTTCCTCTTGATCTGAATCGCGCCAGAGATAAGAGCTTGCGGCTGGGTCCGCGGAGCAGCAACGGAGGTGGCGAATGTCACAACCCAATTTCAATTTGGGAATAGCCGTTGGCTATGCTGCCAATTCAAAGGAGTCGCTGAAAGAGGAAGAAGAGACGGGCAGGAAGGGCAGCATCTCGGGCAATCCCATTAAAGAAGCTGTGCCGTTGATGGTGGGACCTGAGATAAAGAACGGGATGGAGAGATTAGTGCAGCTGACAAGGGGCCCCAAATCTCAGAATTAAATAGAGGAAGCATTCACCAATAAGAAGGCGACAAGGGATAAGTCTAGTGAGTCAGTTAGAAAATCTGTTAGTCTGTTGAATAAACGGGTCGGATTCAATAGCTGAGGTGTCTCTCTGACATGCATTAGCAAGATCCGTTAACCTGATTTTTGATTCATTTTCTGTAATTGCATCGCCTATAAAAGGCAAACTCATGTACTGGTTTGGATATGAATGAAATAAACAATTTTGGAGCTTTCTCTCTTCTCTCTCGTTCAAGGCTATAGTTAGCTGAGATCGATTCTTCCTTTCTGTCTTTCAAATTGCATTTGTTCAGCTTCAATTGAGGCTGAATTTCACTTGTCAGAAATCAGGTTCTGACAATTTGGTATCAGAGCGGTTATCGAGTTTGGGAAAGCTGGTGCGAATTAAGAACAAACGGCCGATGGCGGGCAAGACCAGGAGCAGTGCCACTGGGGGTGACGAGGAGCACCTAGATCTAGCTGTAATCAATGAGAGGTGCGAAAAAATGGAAGCCAAATCAGAATCATCGCAGCGAGAACTGAGTAAGGCTCAGAAGGATCTGGCTGATAGGATGGATGTTAATGAGGCTAAGATGGATCGTATTACAAAGATGCTGGAGTCAATCATGCTTGCGAACAATTGGGAAACAGGAGAAATCAGTGCAACTGCAACAAAGAAACAAGAGGACCTGGCAAGAAAGGGTCAAGATAAGCGTGACATTGATCTAGAAAACGATGATGAGGCTAAGGCCGATAAACAAGGTGAATTACAGTCTCAATTCCAGAAGTTTTTCCTTCCTCGTATGGATTTTCCTTCTTTCAATGGGGAAAGGGCTGTAGAGTGGATTGAGGATTGTGAACAGTATTTCGAGCTGTATCAAGTACCAGACGAGTATAAATCGCGCATGGCTACTATGAATATGGTTGAGGATGCCAAAGAATGGTATAGATCTCTAAAAATTGCCAGAAAGACCCCTCCTTGGCCAAATCTGGTCGATGAAGTTCTGGAGTTCTTTACTGATAGTTCTGGTAATCCAATTGACCAGTTCAAACAGGTCAAACAGCAGGGTGGAGTGAATGAGTATGCGAAAGAATACTTAAGAGCCAGATCTAGACTGATTTGTAGAACCCAGATTTCAAATGAAGAATTCTTTGTGGGGTCATTTGTTAGTGGATTACGGGAGGATATAAGAAACAATTTAGACCTCTTTGAACCCACTACCCTCAAGCATGCAATTAAATTGGCTAAGAAGATAGAGTTGACACTGGAAGGGGGAAGTAGAAGGGTGCATTATAACCAAAAACCAGTGGTTCAACAGGTGCAAAAGAACAATGAAGTAGTTGTGAGGAAATGGGAAGGGAACAACAGTAGGGGCCAATTCACTAAACCGATTTATCCAACTACTGTAACCAGAAATACCACCAACATGACAACTGAGCAAAAGAAAAAACTGGGGTTATGTTTCAAATGCATGGAGAAGTGGCATGTTGGACATAAGTGCAATCCAAAAACATTGCATACCCTTGAAGGTGAAGGAACTGAAACTGAACAAGAAGAGGAAATGCATGAGACTGTACTAGTAGATGAAGAAGAGGAAGAGGAGATAGACGAAAAGGCCCCTGAGGAGGAAGAACAAGCAATGATCACTCTATGTGCCCATACCAATTTACATACCCACCTACAGTCGCAGCTTGCAAAAACTTTCAAATTCAGAGGCTATATTGGGAACGTAGCAGTTTGTGCTCTCATTGACAGTGGTAGCACACATTCTTTCATAGATCCTGAGCTGACACACACTCTCAAGCTGAGAACTACCCAAACTGAACCTATGAGTGTAACTATAGCTGATGGCACTCAAATGAACTCAACACAGATTTGCAAAGATCTCAAATTTTCAATACAGAAGCAAGAGTTTCACATGGATATGAGGGTGATGAAGGTTCCTGGTTATGATATCATTTTAGGCATTGATTGGCTGGCAACCACTGGTGTTATGAAAGTAGATTGGTTGAAAGGTATAATGCAGTTTAGCTACAAGGGCAAACCTGTAAAACTGCAAATAAAAGAAGAAAAGGCTGAGGTGAAATTATGTGAGAAGTCTATGGTTGTGGAGAAAGAAAACAGGAAGGGAAATCAGGTTCTCATAGCACACCTTTTCTGTGTGAATGAACAAAGACAGAAAGAGGGACATGAATGTCCTTTAGAAGTTCAGAAGGTACTGGATGAATTCAGTGGAATCTTTGAGGAACCAACAACTCTACCTCCCTCTAGAGAAATTGATCACAAAATTCCTCTCAAACCAGATGCAAAACCGGTATCTCTCAGACCTTACAGATTCTCTTATTTCCAGAGATTAGAAATAGAGAAAATAGTGGATGAATTGTTAAAAAATTCATTCATTCAGCCCTCTTCTAGCCCCTACTCCTCACCGATATTGTTGGTAAAGAAAAAAGATGGAAGCTGGCGCATGTGTATTGATTACAGACGATTGAATGAGAATACAATCAAGAACAAATTCCCTATACCCATTATTGATGATTTGCTAGATGAATTGAAGGGGGCACATTACTTCTCCAAATTAGATTTGAGGGCTGGCTATCATCAAATCAAAATGTGTGAAGAAGATAAGTTCAAAACGGCGTTTCAGACCCATGAAGGGCATTATGAGTTCAATGTGATGCCTTTTGGCCTCACAAATGCTCCGGCAACATTCCAGTGTTTGATGAACTCAGTTTTTAAGCCGTTTCTCAGAAAATTTGTTCTGGTTTTCTTTGATGATATACTCATCTATAGTAAAGACCTTGGCTCCCATGTATCTCATCTCAAGCAAGTGTTAAAGGTGTTGCAAGAAAACCAGCTATTTGTGAAAAGATCCAAATGTGATTTCTGTGTAGAGAAGATTGAATATTTGGGTCATGTGATAACCAAGGATGGGGTGGCTACTGACCCACAGAAAATCAAGGCAATGAAGGAGTGGCCTGTTCCTAAAACTGTGAAAGGATTGAGAGGATTCCTGGGTTTAACAGGATACTACAGAAAGTTCATCAGAAACTATGGGGTGATCTCAAAACCCTTGACAGATCAGTTGAAGAAAGATGCATTCCAGTGGAATTTAGAGGCTCAGGCAGCTTTTGAACAACTCAAGGAGGCCATGACACATGCCCCGGTTCTGGCACTTCCTGATTTTTCAAAAAGATTCATTGTGGAGACTGATGCAAGCAATGCCGGTATAGGTGCAGTTTTGATTCAAGAGAAGAGACCCATAGCCTTTATGAGTCAGAAGTTAGGGGTGAGAAATAGAGCACTGTCAACCTATGAAAAAGAGCTCCTGGCTCTTATTACAGCTGTTGTGAAGTGGAGGCATTATTTGCTTGGGGGACAGTTTGTGATTAGAACTGATCACATCAGTCTAAAATTCTTATTAGAGCAAAAAGTCAACACTACCCTTCAACATAAAGGCCTTAGTAAATTGTTGGGTTTGGATTATGTGATTGAGTATAAAAAGGGAAAAGAAAATGTGGTAGCTGATGCTCTCTCAAGAAGAGAGGAGTGTAGTACAGATGGTGAGAAATTGAAGGCAAGTATGGTGGCAATCAGTGAGTTGAAGCCTCAATGGATGGATGAGGTACAAATCAGTTATGAAAATGATGATTGGATAAAAAAATTACAAAAAGAGATAGAGGAATTGAATGTGCAACAGCAAGAGGGAGGAGAAGAGGAGTCAGCACAACCACCTACACCACATCCACAACCACCATCAGATCTCTCTCAGCAGCAGGGCATTATCCGAAAGAAAGGAAGGATATGTGTGGGCAAGAATGGGAATTTAAGAAGACAAATCATAGAAGCATTACACTCATCTTCAATAGGTGGGCATTCAGGCATCACAGCTACATACCAAAGGGTAAAAAGGTCCTTTATTTGGCCAAATCTTAAAGAGGAAGTGCATCAGTTTGTGAAGAGCTGTGAAAATTGCCAAATTAACAAAAGTGAGCATTTACATTCACCTGGCCTGTTACAACCTCTTCCAATACCAGATGGAGCTTGGTCCAGTATAGGCATGGATTTTGTGTTAGGATTACCAAAATCTGAAGGGAAGGAGGTGATAATGGTAACTGTAGATAGGTTCACCAAGTATGCACACTTTATTGCACTCTCTCACCCATTTAAAGCAAAAGATGTAGCTCAAGCCTTCTTGGATAATGTGTACAAATTGCATGGATTGCCGCACACTATCATATCTGATAGGGACCCTATCTTTACCAGTAAGTTTTGGAAAGAACTCATGGCAAGACTGAATGTTAAACTCAACATGAGCACATCCTATCATCCTCAGTCAGATGGACAGACTGAAAGGGTAAATCAGTGTTTAGAGAATTATTTGAGGGGTATGTGCTACAATCAACAGAATAAGTGGATCAAGTGGCTGTCTCTTGCTGAATGGTGGTATAACTCTTCCTATCATTCAGCCCTTAAAACCACCCCTTTTAAAGCACTGTATGGCTATGACCCTCCACAGCTATCTTTAAGCAGTAACCCTAGAAGTCAGGTGGAATCAATAAATGAAATGTTGAGGAAGAGACAGGAGGTCAGTTGTCAATTGAAGGAGAATTTGAGAAAAGCACAAGAGAGGATGAAGAAGTATGCGGATACTAATAGAACGGAAAGAAACTTTGAAGTTGGGGATTGGGTTTATCTGAAAATTCAACCCTACCGGCAGGTATCTATTGCTGGCATGAGAAACCAGAAGTTAAGTCCTAAATATTTTGGACCTTACGAAGTGATTGAAAAGATAGGGTCAGTAGCTTACCACCTCAATTTACCAGCTGAGTCATTACTTCATCCGGTTTTTCATGTGTCGCAACTCAAAGCTAGAATTGGCAATTCTCAGGCAGTTTCTCCAAGTCTTCCTGTATTTGGGCTGCATCCTAGTACTCCTCAACCTGTCACCATTCTGGGTCGACGTATGGTTAAGAAAGGTAATGCAGCTGAGACTCAGGTCTTGATTCAATGGGCAAATCAAAACAGTGATGAGGCGACTTGGGAGGATTACAGTGAGATAAAGGAGAAGTTTCCAGAATTTATCCTCGAGGACGAGAATAGTGTGAAGAGAGGGGGAGTGTCACAACCCAATTTCAATTTGGGAATAGCCGTTGGCTATGCTGCCAATTCAAAGGAGTCGCTGAAAGAGGAAGAAGAGACGGGCAGGAAGGGCAGCATCTCGGGCAATCCCATTAAAGAAGCTGTGCCGTTGATGGTGGGACCTGAGATAAAGAACGGGATGGAGAGATTAGTGCAGCTGACAAGGGGCCCCAAATCTCAGAATTAAATAGAGGAAGCATTCACCAATAAGAAGGCGACAAGGGATAAGTCTAGTGAGTCAGTTAGAAAATCTGTTAGTCTGTTGAATAAACGGGTCGGATTCAATAGCTGAGGTGTCTCTCTGACATGCATTAGCAAGATCCGTTAACCTGATTTTTGATTCATTTTCTGTAATTGCATCGCCTATAAAAGGCAAACTCATGTACTGGTTTGGATATGAATGAAATAAACAATTTTGGAGCTTTCTCTCTTCTCTCTCGTTCAAGGCTATAGTTAGCTGAGATCGATTCTTCCTTTCTGTCTTTCAAATTGCATTTGTTCAGCTTCAATTGAGGCTGAATTTCACTTGTCAGAAATCAGGTTCTGACAGCGAAGCAGCTAGCTCTAGGTTTAGTGGTGTAGTGGCGGCTAGGGTTTAGGGTGTGACGGAGGAGATGGTGGAGTAGCAGCGAAGGAGGAAACAAGCGATCTGTGCGCTTGGAAGGGGGAGACGACGCCATCGCCATTTAGGGGATTAGGTTTGGTGAGATTAGACGGGAAGTGTTTGTTGAGAGCGGGAATAGGAAAAATTAGGAGGGAACATGAAAAATGAGTAAAGTAGAGGAGGAAATCATGACCTAGAACTAGAAGTGGACGAAGGCGAATTGTCTCGGGTGCGTCTCCTCTGAGATATCTCAATTTTTGCGTGACCGACGTGTCCGGTTCCTATTCGGGGGAATGTAGGGGGGCCGTATTATTTAAGCTTTGAGATTCGCGCAGAAAGTATTTGAACGGTAAAGATATTCCAAAAAGTCACGCAAAGTTTGAGATATCTAAGAGGATGCGAATTCAATTGTCTCTGGATGGATGGGAGAAGGAAAAATTTCACAAGTAAGATAATTAACAGAGTAGTTTTACCTTCATACAATGTATTAAATATATTGGATACTCTTTGAATTATATAGGCCATGTGCTACATGAATCAAAACTGCTCTGATAATAACATCGCCTCAAATTTCACAGCTCTGTTATGAACCCCACCCCCAGCTATTCCAAATTAATAAATCAGAACCGTTCTTCACTTATCCAACGGTATGGAAGCTTGATATTTACAAAACTTATGGATGTACAACAGTACATATGAAAAAAATTCAAATTTTTATTTTTATTTTTTTTACATCTTATATGGCCAAATAATACTTATACATGTCAATTTTATAGACTTTCATCGTTATATGTCTCTTCAAAATTAGAAAACATTTTTGAACCGTTCATTTTCATGCAGAAAATCAACGGTGGATCTGCGATGAAATCATTTCAGATATGTTTAAAAATGATCAGCAAAGAACATTGAACGTAATCATCATAAAAGTTCAGAAATTTTATTATGTATGAGCTTCGATCCAACACGAAGTGTTTGTGACCATATGATTCTTCGATTTTTTGTTAACTAGATGGATGGGTAAATAAAAATAAAATTTGATCAAACTTGGATGTAAGGCAATGAATGCAATGCTCTTTAATTTAAATGGTTCCGATTGACCAACAGACGACATATTCCCGTGCGTCTTTGTTAACTCGCGAAACAAGAGTTTATATTTCATATCCATGTATAGAAGATGTGAGTCATGTAGACAACAAGCATGCAATGCTATATAATGCAATGTGTCAAAATCATCTAATTAAGCAATAAACATGTCATAACATTAATTATTGCATAAATTTCGTTAATGTAATTTCCATTACAAAATATTTTCTAAAATTGAAGTCGAATTTTGATGTTAATTGACTAAATTTCACTAAATATTTTCAAAAATATTGATACACGTTCAAGGGACAAGTTATGATAAAATTCAATAAAATTAATAATTATAAGTAGGATTTGGTCTTACAAAGCGTAAAAAATTTGATTTTTTTAATCTGTTTCATATTATTTGTTGAACTTTTGATTTTATTTTGATTTTAAAATTTTGATTTTATAAAAAGTCAATCAACTTAATTTATTCTATCAAGTATCAATTTATGTAGAAAACAATAATTACTCAATTAATTGTCTTTTGTTTTACAAATTAACATTCTTGGTCGCAAGAAAATTAAAACATAGTCTTTGTCAGTATATAGAAATTGTTTAAAATGAACTACCAATTAAATATTGAATACTTAAGATTCTTGATGTGAATAAACAATATCACAATAGATTCAAAATAGAGGCATAAATAATAAAAGCATAAGAAAATGAAAATAATTGTGCTCCTTTTCTAATTTAGTGGTATACGTTTTTTTATTATATATATACTTCTTGGTCTTCTAGAAAGGAAATGCAAAAATAATAAAAACATATAAAAAATTTAATTAAGAATTATAAGCATAATCAAAAGAAAAATGCTTAGTTTATTATAATCAAGAATATTGGAGGTAAATAACCATCAATCCTCACGTCTAATTATAATTAGATTAGATAACAAAATAAAACTAAACAAAAGCAAGCAGTAGTCACATCCCCTCAGGTTACTGGACTGTATACAATTGAATCGGGCGGCTCAAAATTGACCTTTTAACTTGACACGAATCTCAAAGCGCACCTAATACTGCCCCCCCGCACCATCCCAAGAAAGCACTGGCTGAAAGTAAATCTGGACCGTCGGTTCCAGTTGAGTTAAGTCAGTTACCTGAGAGGATACTGATCCAAGCAAGCAGGTCACTGGAAAGGTCCTTCGTTCCCTCCAACATTTTAGTATCAATTTTTTAGACTTCCCTCCATTTTTTTGTGAACTTCCCTCCACAATATTTTTGGTTACCTCCAAATAATTGGTTTTCGCGCTCTCTCTCTGAAGAATTTGTATCTTCTTCTTAAAAACCAAAAAACATAAAATACTGATAAAAAGTATATGGATGTGAGATGTAAACCGACTTTTTACAAGCTGCTGGCACCTTCGTCCTAGCCTCATCTCCTCAACCTCCTTCATCTTCTAAAGTAAGTATTTCGGTTATGGTTTTCAATTGATCCCTCTCTATGGAGATAAGACCTTCAAAAGTGAACTAATAGTGGGAACCCACCACCTGTTCGACAATGTGCTTCAAAGAAGTTCTCTCTGTATAAGTTGTCTTTTAATTAGTGTCTGATAGTGAAATGATCTCATTTCTCCTCTCCCAATTTTATACTGATTTCTCCAGCTTGATGTGGACAAAAGGTTACATTGTTGTTACTTTGGCAATTTGTCTACTAACATAGCATCTTTCATTGTTACTTTGGAAATTTGTATAGTTCTTTCAGTTGAGAGGGTGATATACAGTGGGGGTTTGCCTTATAAAACTCGTTGGATTTAAAAATGGTCAAGAGGATTAGAGCACTGAATTGAATAAATGGAATGCTCTCAAAGTGTTTGATGAAAATGTTTAAATCAAGTTCAATGTTTCTAAGGGCATATCTACTTAAAGTGTTTCTCTTAACAAGTTTTATCTTGTTATTGGATTGTCATGGCAGGGATTCTCATATTGATTGACTTAACCTTCAACAATAGAGCAAGATATCGCTTGTGTTGATTGCTTCAACTCGCCTATTCTAGCATGTCGAGGAACGACCCGGCCACATCGAGCAGCTCAGGTTTTGGTGTCAATATTGGTATCATTCAAATCCGATTTCCATGATTTGACTTGTAACTAAGAAACAAAATGATACAGAAAGTTAAATTATTTATATAAAAATGATACACGTTTTACATTTCCTATTTTTGAATGTTAATTGAAGGGGGTTTAGGATTAAGAGAAAAGAAAAAACTGATGTACTGGTTTGTTACTATTTGCAGGGGTTAATTTTGAAAAAAGAAACTAGTGTGTCAGGGGAAAATGAGCTCTGAAATTTGATACTAGTACCACTCTTCTAAGTTTCTTCATTGGTTAGTGTTGGAAATTTTTTGTGCTACCAGTACGACTCCTCAGTAGTGATCTGGCCCAAACCACCTGTTGCTAAGCTTTGTGTTTGAAGTGGGACTGCAGAAAATACTATCTTTGCTTGAATCAGAGGATGTTGATGCTCGTAATTGAAACTAACAGTAATCACAAGGTTTAAAATATCACATATCACATTTCTGACAGTGGAATTCTCCTGCCACCCACTCTGGTTGAAAAGGCACAAATAAGCATTGAATTTTAATAAAATTCAAATTTATAAATGTTGAAAACCAGCAAAAGATAAAGTTCAAGAACCAACTATATTTTACCAGATGTCAGACATTCTAGTTACAACTGCAAAGTGCGATCACTCATGGAAACTATAAATAAATAGGCATTTATGAAGGAACTAACCGGCATATGCCACAGCCATCATAGTGAAACTTTTGTTTTTCTGTCTACAATTAAAAAAAAGATTGTATTAATTGAACAATTTTTGTACTTAAAAAAGTATATATGATCTAACAGCCATGCTGTATGGAGGAGTGCTTTGTAATATGTAACAATACTAAATAATGCACAGTTCCACTACTGTATTATTGTTGACAGATAGGTACCAGAAATGACTGCAATTTTTTGTGTTAAATTGAGATGTTTCAGTAACATTTTATCCAATTGTCATTGGTTTCTAAAATTTTTTATGTATAGTAATTGTTGAGCAAGAAGTATGGTTACATTGATATATATTTCTACAACCTCCTTCATTTTGAGTTCATTAGATTAAACTAAAAGGGGACATTATTGCACAGTACTTGAGTGATGCTTATTTCTGAAACATCTATCGAATTAAATTATGGAATCAACTAATATTCACATTTTCTAAGGGCAATCGAGTTGGATAAGTGTTGTCAGTTGGATAAGAGCCATAGTTACTACTCTCCTGATAGTTACTTTGAATTAAGAAAAGACAGCATGATATACTGACACGACACTTCTTTTGTTTTTTATTAAATTCTAGTTGAAGAAAAGAAAATATATTATCCCTTCTCAACTCAACGAGGATATCAGGATAAAGAAAATTGTAATAGCAAGTTAGCAAATAAAGTATATTTTTTATGCTTTTCTTTTTCAGACAGGAGGCCGTGTTCTTGATTTCATCGAGTGCTCATCTCCTATCGGACTGATAGAACTGAGGCAGATAAGGTTGGTTGGCCTTTCGCTTAACCCAATAAGCCCATCTTCTGATCTCCTGAAGAATTGTTGTTGACTTCTATTAGAAAGAAAAATCAAGTGGCGGTAACAAATTAAAAAAAAAACTGAAGGTGATGTGGCTACTGTCTCATTTATTTTTGTAATTACCATTGTATAATTGCTTCATTATAGTAATTATTGTATACCTTGTGGCTATTTGCCATGTGTAAAAGAAGAGAGATTTGAGACCATGGCATTGTTTTGATATTTTATTTCTTATGAATCCCTATTGTTTCTTATTCTTAAAACACCAAGTTTTTTATACAATTATTTTTTGTTCTTATTGTTTGCTTGAAGACTCTTTATTGTCAAGTACTGCTACAATTATTTTGTTATCAATAGTGATGATATTACTAAATCACTATCTTAACTAAGTATTTTTCTTATTAATTAAGATGTGTTATATAAATTATTTTGTTTTATTAATTACTACATATCATTATTGTATGACATTCTATGTTAATTGAATGTTCAACATTCAAAGGGATATCTCAATAAATAGAGATGCTTCTGTCTCCAGGAGCTAAACATTTCCAACGGCAGCCTCACGGAAATAGTTAGTATAACTATAAAATAATATTAACTGTATGAATGAAATATTTCCAAGGGCATAGTAGCCAAGTATTTCCGTGAGCCTTCCTTATAAAATAATATAAACTTAATAACCAAAACATTTCCAAGGGTAGCTCATGGAAATAATATGTGTTACAACTTCCAAAACATTTCCAAGGGCATGGGATCAACTATTTCCATGGGCTATCAATAAAAAAATAGTATTTGGTTTGTTTGGCGGGTCATGGGTCATCCAGACGTATTTCCAAGGGCAGAAATGTGACATTTCCAAGAGCAGACATCAGGGATTTCCATGCGCAACTATTTCCGTCGGCCTGCCGTTGGAATTGTTCAAGTGTGTCAGAAAACGCCATTCTATTTCTGACGGCCTCTTCTGCCCTTGGAAAAAGCTAAACCTGCGCATGGAAAAAGTGCATATTCTAGTAGTGAGGATAGGAACATTCATCAGTTGATATTACACTTTGAAAATAAGAAATTTTATATTTTTAATATCCAATCTGAACATTTTATAGGTCACTTGTCCATTAGGGATTACTTACCTAACTACTACTCATGTAAATTATCTTTAGGGATAGCATTAATGATATAAATGGACAAATAGTGTGAAGAATAGGGAAGTAAACGGACCAGATATTAACATATAGTAATCTAACTATATTCTTATCCGTTATATATTGAGATATGGATACAGACCGGATGTTAAACGGATACGAATACATACTGGATGTCGGACGAATACAAATACATATATGATATAATTCAAATAATTAAAAATAAATTTTTGATATACCTGAAAAAAAAAATTACATATATTTTTTTCAATTATAAGCAACAGTTTAAATAGTGTTTATCGCCTCATAGTGGAATAGCTAAAAAAACAACGCCATGTCCATATTGTGCCACTATAACACGCTATAGCGCCGATAGCACCATAGATTTTATGGTCCGAAAATTCTATAGTTGGCTATTTATAACCTTGTTCATAATTACACAATATTTTTCATAATAAATTTGTTGGTTCAAAAATATATATCATGTATATTGAAAATCAGAATATACCAATCTCTAGAATAATATCTGATCCGTTTACACCCCCATGAAGAATATATCTTGCTTGAAGGAACGAGACACAAAACACTATTGATTAAGAAACAAACACTAATGAAATAAGGGAGAATTTGGTATATACCACTCAAAAACTGTGAAATTACGTATTTACCAATCAAATTTCTGTAATTACATATTTACCATCTAAAAATCTAGTAATTCACATATTTACCCCAAACTCAGATTAATTAAATTTAATATTATCAAAACTATAATTAATTAAGGATTAACTTAGCACACATGCTTTCTCTCCTTAGACCATTTGAGTTCCCATCAGCTAAAAGACCCACGTTATTTTTAACTGAGCCAATAACAAAATACGGTATTCTCAAACTTACTTACTACATTGGTAACAGGTTGTTATAAGAACATCAACTTCAGTACGAGTTGTTTTGTTGGAAAAAGTGTATTGGTTATCGTGTTTTTAGATGATAAAGCTGTAGCTGGAATCCTAATCTCAGAGTTTGTTGTCCTCTTCTTTCCGAGTTTCAACGAGAGAGACGAGATGAGGAGAGCGTTTCAGCAAGAAGGAGAAAATTTATGCGCAGAAGAATAAGAAGCATAGAAGGAGAAGAGACTAAATAACTTATTAATTATATTTTATATAATATTAAACTTAATTAATCTAATTTTTGATTAATTGGATAAATATGTGAGTTATTAGATTTTTAGATGGTAAATATGTAATCACAGAAATTTGGATTGTAAATACGTAATTTCACAGTTTTTGAGTGGTATATATGAAATTCTCCCACGAAATAATAAGTTTTGTTGGTACTGTAATTTAAAAAAAAAAACTATTCCATGAAAATCATAACGAAGAAGAAATGGAGGTTTAGTCAAACAACATACTGGCACACCCAAAGTACATAGTTATACACACTTTGTTTTTTTCCAGATATATAGACAACGTAAAAAATTAAGTTTTTTTGTTTGAAAAAATACAATATCAAATAAATTTTTGATAACTGAATTTGTTTTTAATACGAATGACTAGTGGACTTTTTATAATAATTTGTATTTGTGGTTGTAGCTACGAGTAAATTTGTCTCTATCCTAGCTGTAAAAAAGAAGTAATATAATTAATAATTATTCTTGTTGTGTATACTCAGTTTAATTTTTCTTGTTGTGTATACTCAATTGAAATTTGAATTTGTGCCTGTCCATCAATAACCAAAGTCTTCAAAGCAACTATCAAGTCTTCAATTCAAAAACACAGCTCGCATTTGGAGATGGTTGGTATTTGTGTCTTGCGTTTTTTTTTATTGAGATAAGGCTAGCTGTAGTTATTATTAGTGTCTCAACATATTGGAACTTGGAATGAGCTGTTCCATTTTCAAAATTAATTTCTAAGTTTTTGTTTTCCTTATTCTTCACAGAATCAAAACAATGAAAAATCTTTTTCTTTATCAACTAGCCCTTGCTTAGTTTGTTTTTGTCTTCTTAATTCTTATCTTTACTAGGAATTTACATAATTCTAAATTCCAATTTCAGGAGGTGTATCACCACTAATAAGAGCCTTGCTAGATATATATCGTTCAACCAAGATTTTTCAAATAAAAACAAAAACATAATAATTTATCAAAATTCTCTTCTTTTTTTTTCTTTTTTTTAAAATATATTTATGCAAAAGTTGAGTTAATTACTTAGTAAAATTTATCAAAATTCTCAAACAACAACAATGATTATTGTTTCTTCTGTTACATTTTCTATGATGCCTTCATGGAATGAGTTACTATAAGGTGGGTTCCTAAATTAATTTAATTTTGTAGAACCATCCGTCTGTGACTAGTAATACAATCTTAATAGATATATATTATTAAATCCATAAATTATATTCGCTGAATAAATAATAAATGGCAAATAAATTTCACAACTTGAATAATAAAACAAAAATTGGGTCAAGCATTAGCACTTTTAATTTAAATTAATGAAAAAAATCGAAGAATAATTTATGACCCACACATTATCTAAATCATCATCAAGCTCAACTTTGATAATTCAAATTTCTGCTCATCATCACCAATTTAATGCTTGCATGCAAGATGAAAAGAGATTTTTTCTTTTCTTTTCAAGAGGTGTGCAGTTTGCTATTGGTGGTGGTTTGGGGGGGGGGGGGGGGGGGGGCGGCGGGGGGTTCCATCATATTTTACAGACAGAGTTTCTATATTATCATGGGTGATTTTCTGATTATTGTTTTTTGTAAAGAGGAACAATCTTTCTTCTATGCAATTTGTACTATGTTTGCCATTAGAAATGAATTCAATATCTTTGTATATATTTTGGCTTGAAGTTCGAATGTCTTCCAGCAAGAAAAGGGAAAGGGAATGCATGAGATAGGTAACACAAAGTGATTCAACAGTGTTATGCAAGAGTAATGTAGAATAAAAAGTAAATTTCATTCATATTTCACGATGTAGTACAACAAGAGTAATGTAGAAGAAAAAGTAAATTCCATTCATATTTCACCGTGTAGTACAACAGATACCATGGCAAAAGAGGTGGTTACATTTTCAGGCAAAGTAAAAAAGTAACGTTAGCACTTTTTACAAGGGGTTAGTAGCAGTTGAACAGTTTAGAGGTCAGTTAGGTTGGCATGGGCAGCTGAGAAAGGGGTTGCGCTTGTTGTGTCATTCCCGTGGAGGTTGGCATGGACACTGTTAGCTGAAGCAGATGCTTCTTGTGTTGTAGGCATTTGGCGAAGGTTTTGGTGGTTCCTGCAGAGAAGGGTGTTAATGTTATGAAGTTATTGAAGGCAGTTTTCGAGGTTTGTTCGGTCAATTCTTGCAAGCAAGTATTAACTACAAAAGTGTCAATTATGTGGGAGCATATCAAATTTTCGGTTTAGGGTGGTATGATCAAGGCTTGTTTGGTAAATTTTTTCATGGAGGTGGTGGCAGATTGTGTCGTGTGCGGTGTCAAACTGGTGAGCTAGACAGTCAGCGATTTCCTACCAAACAGCTTTCTTGATTCGAACAAATACATGGGAGGTGAGGTAGGTTGAGACATGGTTGTCTCCCATGTAATATGTTTGCATGTACTACATGATCACTTTGCCAAAACTATATTAACAAAAATCCTGCCCTTTTACTTGTCTACCTGATCATTCACCGGATGTGGGGGCATGATCAGGTGAATCCAGCCCTTTGAACTATATTTACAAAAATAAAATACAATAAAAAAGTAAAAAAAATAAAATAATCACAACTATGATGCTAACAATCTTTGCTACACGTTAATCAGCTGAGAGCTTGAGGAATATCATTCTTTCATAAATTTAGTAAAATTACAGGATAACAAATATTAATTGGCGGCTTTAAATGAAGGAATTTGTCCATATAATAGCAGGACAAGTAAAATTACCATATTTTTTCTTGTAGTTCCAAGCTAGATATGTTTCCTTTCAATTCCAGCTGATGTGCTCCAATATGGCATAGGATGTCTCTTTTGATAGAATACCAGATGCTTGGAGGCCTGTAAAAGTGTGCAAATCCCAACATTGTTAGGAACCTCCTTTATAAAATCCAATACACAATTATAAAATTAAGCATTCATATATAAATGAGATTGTTGTCAACATACCAGGCAAAAATAATTAATCCAATATATGTACTACATACCAAATAAGAAAAAAAAAATGTTAACTCATGTTGTATATATTGTGACAATCTTGTATGGGCATGAAAATTTATATCAAATTTTTACGACCACCCGCCTGACAGCTTGAGCTATGAGATTAAAGGAAATTGAGGAAAATGGGATAAATAAGTTTCAATGATTTTTAGGAACTGATCTTACAAAAGAAATTTATTATATCAATCAAATTTAAGACACTAATATATGAAAGGCTGCTTGAAACTAAACAAAACAAAGTGCGTTTATTTCTACAGGTAATAAAAAGTACCTGAATAAAACAGTAGGAGATCACAATGAAGTTATTGAGTCTATTCCTCTCTCTGTATTTGTTCAGGGTTTATTGAGTCTCTCTCTCTTGTATCTCATTCTCCCCAGGCTGTTGGCACTCTTCATCTCCAAATCTCTACCTGTATTTATACACAAAAAAGTTTTCCTGTCCCATAGTTTCAACTACCACATTTATTATGTACATATGCATCGATTACAAAAGAATGTTTGACTGGCCGGCCTCTAATGAGTACGTAAATGCCAAGAGTTGATTGGTCTCTGGTGCAAAATTAAAGTGCGTAAGGTAATGATATAAATGGCATAATAATATATGGTAATATGAACCTAGTGGGTGGAAATTAATTTAAGACGTTTGAATCAAACAAGAAATTAATTTATAAAAGGGAGCGACTAGCTGTTTCTCTCTAACAATCTATCGTATTATCTCTCA
Source organism: Carex arenaria (assembly GCA_964058825.1). Lineage (NCBI taxonomy): Eukaryota > Viridiplantae > Streptophyta > Magnoliopsida > Poales > Cyperaceae > Carex > Carex arenaria. The sequence continues at coordinate 123,811 of CAXKVW010000355.1, read as the reverse complement.
GATTATAACTACCTGAGGGGCCACTAACTATCTAGAAGGATCATTAATTACTTGGGGATCACATAATATTTGAAAGATTTTATAATTGACGCGAACAAATATTCATATCTAATATATCAAGTATTTCAAAAAAACTAGATAGATCACTCACTTCTCTTTTACACGTTTTTAGAGTTTTTTTTTTCTATCCAATCTCATCAATATTTCTGACGATCAGTGAGGAAGTTTGTGAATCTAAAATCATTAACGTCTTCCACACAATTTTTCTTTCAAATGAGAACTATGATTATATACTTTCGGATTGTCCATTGTAGAAGTATTCATACTTCGTCATGCAGATGTTTATCCTTAGGGGACCTCCTATATTTGATAAAAATTACAACTGGTGCAAATGTATTGATACTTATTAGTACAAGTATTAACATATAATAAATCAAGTATTTAAAAAAAAAATATGAACATCAATTTTCTTCTCTCTAATCACACACTCATCTTTTACATGATTTTAGACGTGTTTTTTTTTCTTCATTTAATATCGTCAAAATTTATGATGATATGTGAGAAATTTTGCGAATTTAAAACTACGAATGTCTTCCATGTAATTTTTTCTTTCAAATGATGAAAGCCACGATAAAGTATTCCACTCTACAATTCTAAATATTCTTCTCTAAAATGTCAAATACTCATCTCGAAAATGCAAGTATTTATTCCTAAGATACTAGCTTGATGTGATGTTGAAGAAAAAGAAGAAAATTGATTTTGAGTGGTAACGAAAGTTTGATCAGTAAAAAAACAGTTAAAAGTTTCTTGGTAACTAGATTTAGGTAAATAATTTAGCAACTGAATTTGGAATTCGGGGACGATTAGGGAATTGAAAAGCAGGGTATTACAATATAATTATTCTAAAAATATAAATGAATTTACGACATACGTAATTCTAAAATCCTATGTCAGGAGGTATATCACCACTAATAAGTGCCTTGCTAAGTTGCTAGTGCTTAATTTGCGGTGGTGATAGATATATATCGTTCAACAAATATTTTTCAAATAAAAAACCTAATAATTTATCAAATTTCCCTTTTTTTAAAAAATAATATATTTATCCAAAAGTTGAGTTGCTTAGTAAAATTTATAAAACAACAACGATTATTATTAATTGTTTCACATAGTATGTCATTAATATACGTTGATATTTATGAGGATTTCTTATTATTTATTCTGACGACTGGAAGATTTAATGTTTTAACGCCAGATTTTCTTTTTTTTTTTGTAGCATTTTAAAAAATAAAATTCTAATGCTACAAATAAAAAAAAATAGGTTTGAACGCATCGTCCCAGGTGCAATGGGCAATGATTAACTTCTAGAAAGGCTAATACATTCTTGATAGATAGAGATATATTACTAAATCCATAAATTATAGTCGTTGAATAAATAAGAAATAGCAAATAAATTTAACAACTTAATAATAAAAACAAAAATTGGGTCAAGTGTTCGCACTTTAAATTTAAATTAAAGAAAAAATAGAGAATCATATAATCTTTTCTTTCAGTTATTATTTTATCCCACTACTACAGAATAACATATTGCACACAGACAAAAAACGAAGAGCTACACGGATTTTCTTCCGTGTGCAATGTTAGAGTGTAGAAAAGGGCAACTTTTTACACACGTATATTTATCCGTATGCAATTATAACAAATCCTACACGGATATATTATAAATAGCCGTGTACAAATCCATCTCCCTGTACCTCTCACTACACCCGAGCTACACGGATTTTAACTAAATATCCGTGTAGGAAGAGTATTCCTACATGGATATTTAGTTAAAATCCATGTAGCTCTCCTAAATACAATATTAAATAAATAAACCAGGTTCAATAACCTTCCTACACGGATTTTAAATAAAAATCCGTGTAGCAAACAATCATACACGAATTTTTATTTAAAAATCCGTGTAGGAAGGTTGTTGAACCCGGTTTATTTATTTAACCTCTTCCTACACGGATTTTCCTTAAATATCCGTATAGGATTGTCCTATTTTTTTTTTTTAGCTAGCCTCCACTTTTGCTAGCCAGTAATTATATATTTCATATTGAATATAAATAGTTTTTTGCAAAAATAAATATATAGCATATTGTATATACATACTCTTTTGCAAAAAAAATATATATCATATTGTATATACATAGCCTTTTGCAAAAATAAATGCATAGCTTTTTGCAACATATATATACATAGCTTTTTGTACATGCAATCCGATGTGATTCAATACATAACATACACTCCTCAAGATCCAATACAATGTTTGTATAAAAATTATGTCCTTACCACTTAGTAATCATGTGATCAAGATTTGGGCCAAAATTCATGCTGTGATCCATGACATGATGCATCTTGGTTAAAGGTCTCCAACAATATTGTATCTCCAATGAAAAATACAAGGATCAACATATATGTGCATACATACATAATATAGAATACAAATTCTCAATTAAAATTTATACATAAAATTAATTGTACAGGACTAGATTTTATACGAACCACTCAAAATCAATTTCATAAGAAAAAAAATTATTGCATCTTATATGAATACATGACTAACCTTAGCAAGATAAAGAGGAGAAAATAACAAATTCAAAGATCTCAGATCCCAGCTGTGTTGTGCGCATCAATCAGACCAATATTCAATACAGAAAGAGAGAGAGTATTATGAAATCAAAACGGCACTAGAAGGAGAATGCATTTTATATAACCAAAATCCTAAAAAGACCTTTCTACACGTACGGATTATTCCTTATAAATCTGTGTAGCTCTCTCAAGACTTTCTACACTATTATTTAAGCAAATAATCCATGTAGCTCTCTAACCATTCCTACACTGCTTTTTAATAAAATGTCCGTGTATAATTCCTACCTTTCTACACGGTTTTTTTTAATAAAAATATGTGTAGCTCTATAAACATTCCTACATGGATATTTAATGAAAAATTCGTGTACAATTCTTTCATTTCCACATGGTTTTTTTCCCAAATAATTGTACACTGATTATTCAATAAATATCCGTATAGGATTATGACAGATATTTTGGTCTTTGGAAAAATGCAAATTCTTAATAACATTTTTTAAGTTATTTTGATTGAAGGCAAATTTTGTATATCATCGAATTTTAACTAATTGGAGACCCACATTAGAAAATGGAGATGTGAATTTTGTTGGAATAAAAATGAAAGACTATAAATTAAACAAGGCAACCTTAAAAAAAAAAGTCAACTGGAGAGCAGATAGAAGGGAGACTTAACAAGGAGAGTATGTTGGAGAAAGAAATATACTGGTGAAAGAGAGAGAGAGAGTGTATGTGGGGGTTTTAAAGAGAGTTAAGAGGTTAGTTGTCAGTTTTTCCGCATCTTTTTAAGGACACTTTGATAAAAAAAATCTACAGTTTCATTTATTCCTTTATGTTACTACACTGTTCCAACTTCCAACTAACCCCATTTAACAACAGAAAGAGAAAAAAAAAATTATTTAAACAGTTGTATGTTATTAATTATTATGGTTTAGAAATTCAGGAGGAACACAAGTACAAATATGACTTATCTTTGTTTTGTTTCTAGCTATTTAATTAAATTTTCTTATGTGTATCAGCAACAGAAATAAAATTAAATAAAAATGATTTATGATTATGTTTTGTTCTACTTCATTAACCAAATATGAGTATGACATATCTTTGTTTTTTCCTTGCTAAAATTATTTTCTGTGAATCAGCAATAGAAATACAATTAGACAAAAATTGCTTATGATGATGTCATGTTTTAGTAGCACTCTTTCTCAAATTTTGATTGCAATCTACTTTTCAAAAAATCTTCTTTCCAAATTTATCAATAATATTTACTTTTCAAATCTAGTTTGTATCTTTTGTTGGTTAGGAAGTCACTCCACCACAAAATATGATATCAGTTTTCAAAGAAATGATAACAGTACTAATTCTGAAAAATGGAGAAAGACCGAAGGCAGTATTGATAGAAATGCCTTCTGCAGAATTGGTACTGTTATCGTTTTGGTATAATGCCTTCATTATTGGTATTTTAGATATTTTCTTAACCGATATAATGCAGTTTACTTTTGTTGGTTAGAAATGCCTTCTGCAGTTTTCGAAGAAGAAATACCAATTAAAAGTGAACTGCAGAAGGCATTATATCGGTTAAGAAAATATCTAAAATACCTAATTTTGGTAAACAAAAAAATTACAGGATGTTTTTGTAAAAGTTCTATTTAATTTTGTTTTGTGTGTATCTCAGATAGAATTATTAATATGGAAAAGGGACATGAATATTGGCAAGAAAACCATCTCTTTTTGGTTCCTTGCTGGGATCAATAAGAGGCTTGAGTTGTTCTTGGAGTTCTTCTGCTATTTTTCACGAAATGTCAATTAAGAATATTTTGTAAAGGTTTATTTTTTTGTTTTTGTTTAGATTTATTTTTATGTTTATTTCTTATTGTTTTCTAACTTAATATAAGAAATGTTGATTCCATTGAAATCATACTATTGTTAAATGTATCTTTAATTTCTTTACAGACAAATCCTATGTTTTAAAAGAAGCTTTAAAGACATTTAAAAGAGTAGTTGAACTTTCTTAGAAGACGAAAGAACAGTAAATTTTGAAAGAAGCTTTCAAAAAATTTAAGAGAGTAGTTGAGCTATCTTGGGAGAAGAAAGAACAGCAAAAAAAATAAATAGAAAAATCAAATTTAGAGTTTTTTAATCTCCAACAATCGACATTTAGAGTGTTTTTATAAACCATAAATAGAAAAATCAAATTTAGAGTTCTAGCATGATTGCTTTGGTTTTTATAAAAATCACAAAGAACAAGTTGACAAACTCGTTCTCGACATTTTTTGTCCTCATAGAACAAGCTGCCAACTCGTTCTTAATCAATTTTCCGAATTTCACACATAATTTGTGTTGCCCATGGTGGAACGGTTTGGCATTCCGTTCTCCATGGAGAACGGTTTGGTAATTAGTTCTTCATGGAGAACGGATTGGCAATTAGTTCTCCATGGAGAACGGTTTCCTTTTTTTTTGTGTTTGATGTGTTATAAAAGGGTTATGAAGCACAATTTAATATTGAAATACAATTATATGTAGTTAGATTCAGAAATAACATTCTTCTCTATATTGAAATACAATTATATAGCTCGGGAAAGGTTTGCCAAACCGTTCTTGGTTTTTTGTTTTGCGCTGGGAACGGTTTGCCAAACCGTTCTTGGTTTTTTTTTTTTTTTTTTTTTTTTTTTTTTTTTTTTTTTGCGCTGGGGAATGATTTGGGAGTCAGTTCTGGGGTTTTATCGGATTTCCTGTGACGCTCACCACTGAAACTTGAAAAATTTCACAAGAACGAGTTGGCAATTCGTTCTCTGGAGAAAAAAAATATGGGGAACGAGTTGCAAACTCATTCTTTATGGTTTTTATAAAAACCGAAGCAATCATGCTGGAACCCTAAATTTGATTTTTCTATTTATGGCTTTTAAAAAAAACTCTAACATTTACATTGATATGTCAAATCTCTCTCTGCTGTCAGTTTGTAGGTACACGTGTCTCTATGTGGGCAGAAATTTCCTGCTCTAGTCACTGACATGTGACATCGGAGTGGATTTTGTTATCTAAATATAATATTTAATTTTGCTCCGGACCTATTATAAACTCACGTGTGAGTGAATTTAGAAAGAGGAACTTCCTGCTCACATGAAGGCAGGAGACATATCCTTCTGATATGTCTGATTCGCTCCATATCAGTATCCGGAAAATGAAAAAAGTGATATAGATATTGTTTTACCACTATCCGCTACGTATCTGCTACCATTTCACTCCTATCAGGACCAATCTTTTTGAATTTTATTAATATGTTTTTATAAATAGATATTGATCTTCAATTGAATTTCATTGTGTATTGAAATATGATAAACATAACAGAGTGAATAAACTATTTAATTTAATTTTATTAATATATTTTTGAAAATAGATATAGAATCTTTAATTGAATTTTAATTGATCATTCTGCACATTTGACCTTTTGTGATATATAGTTAATTTTGTATATATTAAAAAGGTTTTATATATTGGCCTCAACATGAATTATTTTTGCATTTCTATATAAATTTTACTAAATTTAGCCAAAATTTTAAATTTCTGATCAAAGAATAATGTACATATTTTAAAGCTGGGTTGGTGTAATATCTTCCTTTTCTTTTGTAATTTGTCTTTCTTCTAGCATTATAACTTTAGTAATGTAACAATTAATTGATAAACTTTGGAATTATTTTCATTTAAGGAGTCATTGACTTAATTAATATTAGAAGTTAATTAAACGTTTTCTAATTTTCAAAATATTTTATTTGTGAATGATATTAGATAATTCCATTTTTATGGAGATTGTTTATTGTGTTTTAATGCAAATTTATTACTTGTTAAAATAAAGTAAATTAATTTTATTGTAATTAAAATGATTGCTTTCCTTATTTATATGATTTCAATAATATAAAAAGACTGACCAGTGGTATATATAGCTAATAACTAAAATATCCTTTATTAATAGCGTAAGTAACCATTTATTAAAGATTGGAGAAATAATTTATTATGGGCAAAGTTGGTATTAAAGAGGAAAAATTCTGAAATCTTGTCATGATTGTAAGAAGCATTATTGTCACAACACCATAAATATTATTGTAAGAAATAATTCATAATTGTGCTTTGATTTATTCATTTTTCCAAACTGTCACAACACCAGCATTTATTTGCTATTTTTAATATCTGCATATTTTCTCTTTAATTTGCGAAATTTATCTTGGAAGTTGATATATGGAATGTAAACAGGAAAAAGTAAAAATGTTTTACAGCTCTTGCATGCATATCTTACAAAGTAGAACTAGGGTGCTCCTAGGAGTACAAGCTCCTTTGTACTCTTAACTCTAAACTTATCGGATTAATTTCGAACGACGAATCCAAACCGTTGAAATCCTTCTACCTTACAAGTGATGTGTCTACATGTGAAAATTTTAAAGTTTCGAATTAATTTAGTATAAAGTCAAGTTGTCAAAATTAGAAGGTTTCTAAATTAATTTTAATGCATTCATTTTTTGGAAGCCTTTTGACCACTTGACTTTATACTAAATTAATTTGAAACTTTAAAATTTTCACATGTAGATGAATCATTCATAAGGTAGAAGCATTTCAACGATTTGAATTTGTCGTTCGAAATTAATTCGATAGGTTTTAGAGTTAAGAGTACCAAAGAACTTGGTACTCCTAGGAACACTCTAGTTCTACTCTATCTTACATGATCACACCCAATGGATATCATGTATAATAATGACTTCATTCGACTAGACTATAAAGTTCTGTATAAAGTCAAGTTTTATTTAAAAAAGGAAATTCTTTATTAAGTTTAGATCTTTTCATTAAAGTAGAAGCAAGACTGGAATCAATCTACAAACTGACCGGAGAGAGAGAAATTTGACATTTCAATGCAGGTCTCTTCTTCCAAGAAGCTCAACTACTCTTTTAAATTTCTTTTGAACTCCTTTTAAAACAGAGTATTTGTCTTTAATTTAAATAAAAATACAATGAACAATCCTAAAATTTTGAAGGAATTTGTTTTTGGTTATATTAATTTGGAAATGCAACCTAGGGAGTGTTATTTTGAGTGCAAATCTCATCCAACATTCAGATATGAGAATCTTTCTATCTTTTATACCTAATTTTCCTTCAGTAATTTATTTATCTAATCTCTATAATTGATTAATTATGTTATTTTAAAAAATGACATTTTAGTATATATATAAATCATAAAAAGGAATGGCAACCATTTTGATTATTATATATATATATATATATATATATATATATATATTTTTTCTATTAAATATTAATATATTTGCATGTAAATACAGTAATCAACCCCCTTAAAAATGGAATTAGCTATGACTATTCACAAATAATATATTTGGAAAATTAGAAAATGTTTAATTAAGATCTTTAAATAAGTCAATGAGTCCTCAAATAAAAAAAAGTTCCAAAATCCAACATGATGTATTTTTTTTTTATAATTTGACCATAAATTAAAAATATTAAACTTGAAATTTGGCCTTGGAATTTTAGCTTTAACGATTGAAAATCACAAGCATAAATTCAGGCTCACGACATTTAAAACTTATGTACTTAAAAAAGTGCACTGTGCTAGTTATTTAAACCAGTATTTGTATTTCAGAGAGAAGAAAGCGGAAATCAGTGCATCAATGGTACTTCACTTCACAGTATGGTTGACATAAATGTAGGCAATAAATGCCTTTTCAAAAATGTCAGTAACAATTGAAACTTTCTCATAGTATCTTTTCCAGGTCCGTACTAAAGCACCCCTTTTATTACCATACCAGAAGTCGTTTGCGTGTTTCGTTTTCCAAAATATAATGTTTTAATGAGGCTGAAGACTGAAGGCAAAATTATAAAAATGCACTTTATTGTTAATGTATTAACAGATGAAAATCAACAGCATTGAGCGCTTCTATCTGACGTACGAATCCGCCTATTCCTGATATAAAATTTATTTAATCAAATCTCAGAATGTATCTTTATTTCTCTTCTTTTTTTTTTTTATCAGAACCAATTTCTTTTCGAATTTTATTTATATATGTTTTATAAATAGATCTAGATCTTCAATTGAATTTCTTTGTGTATTGAAATATGATAAACATATCATAGTGAATAATGCTTAATTAAATTTTAAATGTGAATTGGTAAAATATTTTCCTTTTCTGTTTGTTTACCAAGTTTTAAATTTTCTATCAAAGAATGTGAATTATATTTTGATATAATATTTTCCTACACAGGTGGCTTCTAATTAACTTCCGTTAAAAATGCTTAAGAAAAAAATTAGAGAATTAATTATGTACTTGAGACTCTCCATATGCAATTTTATCTCCTGTTAATTATCGGGCATAGAGATACACAGCATTTAAGAGTCATGTATAGTGATAAGAATGATTCTTGTCTACATGCTTTATACTAGGGAACCCATTTGGCAAAAGCTCAACAACAACAAAAATATTGTGACAGGATTATCCAAAAAAACGCAAAATCTTAACTCTAATAAATATTCATACAAATATGAATACTCTACTGATAGATAAACTTTTTCTCTATTGTTACTGTTATTAAAAATTGCAATGCTGGGACCAAGATACAATACATAATTGAAGATATAAATATTATATTCATATGCAACCAATCTATTCTTGTTTGTACATTGTTACTATAAATATATATGTATATCAAAAATTTCCAGAACAAAGAAATTATTTTTTTATTTGTCAATTTAAAGGATAGTATTAGTTTGCAGTACACATGTTGTTTCTACCTATCACCTAAATTGAGAAGTAACAAAATAATATTTTTCTCTTGCAATGAAAAACTATAAAATTGCCGTACATATATATCTTGTATTAAAATAGTCTGATGGCTGCTGGCATGGCAGAGTATATGGGAAATATATTAAATATATTAAATTGGGTAGGTGAAATTCTTTGGTGAACGGAGTGATACTGTAAAACTAATAAATGCTAGAACTGATTTTCAAAATTTTGGAATGAACATTTCCTTTCAAATTTCAAATCAATCTCTCTCACTTGTCAGATTTTATGTAAACTTTAATTTTAATCAATCTCTCTTACAGCCATGCCTATCAAAACAAATTCTAATTATAACAATAGTCACCACTTATAATTCCTAACTCTCTAATCTCCATTTATCATCATTTATTATCACCAGTTTGAATAAAAAAAGAAAATCTGAGACATTGATTGATTATCTGTTGTAATAACATTTATGGTGCTCATATATGTCTTTATGAGATTAAATGATTTGAAGGATGGATGTAATTTATATATACCCCGCTTTGACAAATAAAAAGATTATCACTTGTAATTAAAAATAGAAATAGAGCTAAAAGAAAACAAATAATAACATGTCAGATGTTTTAATAAGTACATAAAAATAATAAAAAAGAGTGAGTCTATGGTACTATGCATATCACGATTTAGTCCATAATATGGATCAATATTTTCGTTTTCAAACTTCTAACGGTAGATCCGAATTGTTCAAAATAATTTTCATAGGAATATATACTTGTAGACTAATTTATATTTTCCTAATTTTTTTTGCTATTTTGAAGATAGGTAGAAAATCACAGTTTTTGGATGGTCCATAATTTTCAGATTAAGTGATTTACTACCTATATTAAAAAATAGTAAAAAAGGTCTGCAAGTAGATATTCATATTTTGAACGATTGGGATCAACTATTAAGATTTAAAAAACAGAAATATTAATCCGTATCATGGATCAATCCTTAATTTGCATAGTATCATAGACTCTCTAATAGAAAAAAAAAGAAAAGAAAAGTATATATGAAGTTTAGGTCTTTTCCTCAAAGTGGAAGTAACACTAGAGTGTAGCTACAAACTTGCAGCGGAGAGAGATTTGACATTTCATTAATTATAAGAACCTTTTTACTGTTCTACAAACTTACAACAGAGAGATATTTGACATTTCATTGATTGTAAGAACCTTTTTACAGTTCTCTCTTCTCCCAAGAAAGCTCAACTACTCTCTTAAATTTCTTTAAAACTCCTCTAACTGGAGATACACGAAGACATACAATAGCACTTTCTAGAAATGGACAAAAAAAAGCAAAATTATTTATATGTAAAAAATTAATGAATTAAAATAACCTAATATTCAGTAATAATAACTTATTTTTTCTAAATTTTGTAATGCATAAATAGTAATGTAAATTTTGCAATGACTTAAAAAAGGGAGACGATATAATTTTTGTTATTTTCTCTCTAACAATTAACTTGTCCCTATTTTCCATACCCACATTAATAATTTTGGTTTATCGTAGAGAGTTTTACATTAGAACTCGTAATATCGGGTTTGAATTATTTTTCTGTTTGTTAATTATTTGTTAGTTTTAATTCTGTGTAACAAACTTTTTTATACATGTACATATTTTTCCTTGTATTTAGTTCAAAACTAGAAAATTAAAAATTAAAAATTGTCAAAAGTCAAGAAAAATATTCAAAATAGTTATCAAATTTGTGTCCTTTTGTAATATTATTTTTTTGGCCGATTTAAATAATAAGGTACGTATTATCTTATCAATTAGAGTTGTTACCCTCATATTTAGGCCGATTGAAAACTTATCTGAATTTACTCTCATTTATATTACTACTCCTTAATATTTCTTTAAACACATCATATATTCGTTGTCTGAATAAAGCGTCATGAATTAAATTTTACCAACTACCATATACATTTTTCCATTTAGTAATTTCAATTTCTTACAAGTGAAGTGACCATTCATATATTCATCCTTTGCACACAAAGTAGGGGTGGCAACGAGCTAGTTCGGTCCGAACTAAGCTTTAGCTCAGCTTGTTAGTTCTGGACTGAGCTATAACTAAACGAGCTAAACCTACAGCATTCCAGCTAAAACCTTAGCTTGAAATCCTGACAAGCCAGCTCGCGAGCTGATGAACTGGCTCGCTAGATCTGGCTGGATCTTATTTTAAGAGGAAAATAAATTCTACAAACTTTTTGATTGAGCTAAACCGAGCTAAACTGTATATGATGCACATAAATTTAGACAAATTCAAAAATTGATGTCTAGCCTAGCTAGCTCGAAAGCTAATGAGCAAGCTGGATTCCAGTTTGAACTCGTTAATTCTGAATCAAGCTAGTGGCGAACTGGTTCGTTCACAGCTCGGTTTAACAATGAGCGAGGTGTTAACAAGTGAGTTAAGTGCGATTTACGATCAAGCCACGAACTAGGAGCTTTTTTGTCACCCCTAACACAGAGACGATGTATTCAAGGGGATATGTCTTCACCGAGAAAGCAATTGAAACATGTCTCTCGGAAACTATTTAAACCAGAAGAAGATTTGGAGCTTTTCCCTCTCCTATATAAAGCCTTCACCGAGAAAGCAATTGGTCAGCCTATCCCAAGCGCCCCCCCCCCCCCCCCCCCCCAATTCCAAAGCTCATTTCCTTCCTTAATATATATATATATATATAAAGAAAACATAGTAAAGATTAAAGAAGAGAAGTATTTATGAGGTAAAAGACATAAAAGGTAAAGCCTTTCAGGTTTCATCTTTTTTACATTTCTTCACCATCTTCAAGCGTTTTGTTTGTTTTTCTTAAGCCTATCCTTCAACTTCTATTTGTAGAAAGCCATTTTACAAAGAGAAGAGCTGTCCGTTTATTTGCAGGAACTTATCATGCATGTGTTAAGATGTTTAATTTTGTTAAATTTTAAAATAAACAAATTTTTAACAGAGTTTGTTAGATGCATAGTTCTTGTTCATTGATGGTATTCTCCACTTTGATCTGATTGATGAAGTTTTCAACATAAATGCAATCTCATGATATTAGTTTTGCAAAGGAGTTTAGTCGCCTTAATATTTAAAAATGAATATTCATGGAGATTTGCTGGCAAATTTAATAGGCCGTCCTTGTCTTTTTGTTGTTTAGGCTCGCTGTTGAAGAGAAAGAGTAGTAGTGTGTGAGTTCAGTCACCTTTTTTACTAGTGAATCAGCAAATAGATTCGATACGGTGATCTCCTCTTATTCAGGTATTTTTTTTTCGGGTACAAGTAGAACCTGATAGACACCCGCCCCCCGCCCCCCGCCCCCCACCCCCCCCCCCCCCCCCCCCCCCCCCCCCCCCCAATACTTGTTTTTTTTTGTTTTGTATATATAATATATATACACAAATTATATTAGTATTTTAAATTTGTTAATATAAATAAATTTCGGTTTGTGAGATTTTTTTTTCCTAAAAATCATTGCAACTTATTTATCCTATTTATTTTTTCAACTTCCGTTGATTTATTCCGTAGCTCAAACTGTCTGGTTTTCACGATATATACAATATTAGATTAAGATTTTTTTTCTTATTTGGTACGTAGTATATATATTGGATTATTTGTTTTCACCTCGTATATTCACAACAATCTCATGTATGTATGTCTAATTTTATAATTTTGTATTGAATTTTGTAAAGGAACTCCTAACAATGTTGGGCCTTGCAAACTTTTACAGGTCTCCAGCCATCCGGCATTCTGTCAAAGTAGATATATATGCTATGTTGGAGCAGATAAGCTGGAATTAAAGGGAAATATGTCTAGCTTGGAACTACAAGAAAATAAGTACCACATAAAATGTCTCAGGAGGCGGGAGGTGGGAGGCATTTCTTAGTGGAGACCTCTGATGAAGAAAAATAGTTACTTTAATCTGTCGACTATTCGTTTACAGTACGTTTTTATATACACCATTTTAGTATTTTTGGAATTAGTTTTTCTAACAATGCAACACTGAAAATTCTTATGTTACCAGCAGCAAAATTAAAATTATGGAATTAAGTCTATTTGAACTGTAGACTCTGGAAAAACACAATTGAAAAAAAAATTATGTAGTAGATTGATGGTACAGTAGTTAATGAGGTTTACCATCTTTGTTTAATTAATTTTTGTTTGTGCTTGCACTAGTCACCTCCGTTGCGGCTACGCCGCAACTGTTATGGTGTGCTGTTGTAAATGTGTGGCATTAGTAAAATAAATTGAGGTTTATGAAGATTTCAGAGTAGTAATGGTAGTACCAGTAGGGCAACAATGTGAAGTCGATCGGAAATGGGAGAATGAAAATGCGATGTTTAACATGATTAGTAAGATGTAAAGAAGGTGACGGGGGATTGTCAATCCTTTAATTTTAAAATGGAGGAACCAAAAAGAATGCTTTCAAATATTCAATGTATGTAGTTAGGTAATTTAAAAAAAAAATTAAGTAGGAGTAGCACATAAGCTTTTAAACGTCCGCAAAAATTTAAACAGGTCCAAGATGGTACTGTTGGAATGTGTGAAGGACATGGTGGGGGAAAAAATTGGTAGCCCATTTAGTTAATGACAGCCTAGTTAGAGTAGAGAACCCATTTTTGAATAGAGTCCAATTTGCATGAATTAATCTTCTAGAAGAGCATTCCTGTACTCCTGTTCAGACTCCTCTACAGCCAACAGCTGGCTTTTGCTTGAGTTCGGAGATAAACAGCTGTCATGTTAATGGAACCTGTTAGCTCCACTTGTTGTATTGCTGTCAGTATATCCACTAAGCACCACTTGTTGTATTGCTGTCAGTATATCCACTAAGCACAGTAAACATGTGAACATTATTTCCTAAGTATTTCCGCCCTTCAATATATTTTAATGAGTCTCCACCTCAAGTTTATCTAGGCAGCTTCAAATAACATTTCACTGAAACAACCACTGACCTCCTAATATACTAAGTGCAAAATTTCAAACAGGGAAGTAAGACAATGACTATCATGCCCCTGGAAGCTCGCCACATGCTCACCAAACTCACTGTTGATTTGTGCATGCCACCTCCAACGTACCGACATAATATTGACGTCCGTGGGCTAACGTTGGTGATGGTTATAATTTACCTCCAGCACCCTCACGTTACACCAATTGCCAAAACTTTTATTTCCGAATATGAGGCTACCATCATCATCGCGGAGGATCTTGCATCACGCATGGCTCTGCGTTTCATTGAAGCTTACTATGTCGGGGATGCTCGAGTTACAAACTATTTCAATTCCCATATTAGAAGTAATACCAAGGAAACCTGGCAAACAGTTTCTGAGCGTTTGGCCAATCAGCTCGACATGCGCGAGAGCTGCAATCCGTCATCTGCATGACAAGCTTTACCAGTCAAGGCTCGATTTTGGCAATTTGTCGGACAGACTGCAGCACTTCCGTATGGCTGAAAACCTGAGAAACAATGCCCAGATGAGAGAGATTACCGATGAGAATACTAAACAGCGTTCCCAGATTACTGTCCTGGAGAATCGCCTCCATCACCTGGAGAATATAAATGCTATGATTTGTATTGCTCACCTCAACTTACTGCAGCCATTCATTCCAGAGGAAACATCATCTTTGACTCACAGCGTGCAAGCTATGAACCATGGGAATGAAGGTCGAAATGGTTCTCTATTTCCATCACCCCGTTCAAGTCTCACTGAAATCTGATCTTGCAAGGAAGGGACTATCCTCTTTTGTAAAAAAGCCACATGCAACTAACTTGGTATAGACCTGTGATCACCCACAATTTTTGTTTAAATATTTTGCAAGCTACAATGTACTATGAAGTGCGATATTAATGAAAATCACTTTCTTTAACTGTGTTGTCTTTTTTTTTTTTTCCTTGTCTTGTTATGCTGGTTTTTCACTTTAAATTTTAAGAATTTATTTAAATGAGCAATTTTTATTATGATCTCAGTACGATGAACATATTGTGAAAATATGGCCAGTTGTAGGTAGGAATAAATAGCAATGGGAAATACAAGTAGATGATTGTAGTGTTCAAAAGGACATAAATTGAATTTTTATCCAGAAGCTGTAAAAACCTACAAACGGGAAATACATTATAAAATATTTACTTAAATTTAAATTAAGGAATTTGCCTTTTTTTCCCCCAAAATTGTAGTGTTATCCTATTACTCCAAATATAAATACATGCCCTCTGATTTGAGGGTAGAAAATATGAGGAAAAATTTATACAAATCAGAAGCATTTTGCAGCTGCTAAGAGAGCGAAATACACCAGGAATTATTAAGTAAACCATAAAATTCGAATTTTGCTTTTTTATGGACTGAGGATTTCTGATTGCCAGTCAAGAATTTCGCTTCACCAATAAGATTACTGTAGAGACTTAATTTCATAACTGAAGCTTATTTGTGTTAACTTTGATGGCTTCACCAGATAGGAGTATTAGGCCTCTGCTGTAACTTTCTTTTATTATCATTTTAGATTAAATGATGAATACCTTTAATAAATATGCCCATTTTGCCCTTGGCTGCTGCACCTCATCCATGTTGCCAGTGTCCACTCTGAATCTGGAAAAAAAAATCAAACATCAGGGGTGAAATGGGAACTAATACAGAAAACACCCAGGACCTACCTGATACTCACTGTACTGGTACAACAATACACCAGTTCCATATCTTTGTGCCTATATGTACCTACTTAGACTTTGATCAGTGCCATGTTAACCATGAGGTGTGAAATGTTGAATTACACAGCACCGAAGCCCAAGGCCCAAATACTTTTCTAGATTTTTCAAGAGAAGTCAAACCGACATAAAAAATGAAGTTGCTAGAAATTGTCTTAGAAGCCTCTATAATATTATATTTGTATCAAGTACAATCTAGAAAAGTTGTAGTAATATATTATATTGTATCAAGTAGAATCTAGAAAAGTCATAACCGACTAGTCTCAAGTATATATATAGGTGTAGAGCTCATGTATGGTGCATGACATAGAATGAGAAGTGAGAAAAAGAATCAGATAGTGAGGTGTGAGTGAGAAATTAATAAATACTCTAAACACTTTGTACTCCTCTTGAGTAATAAAAGAAAATATTATATAAACTCCTCTCCTATATCATCCACAATCCGATATCAATTTCCAACATTTGGTATCAGAGCATCAGGTTCAAGCAAGAAGTTTGCGAAGTAGACTAAGGCATTCGTGCAATATAAGAAGCATCCTAAGTCGATGTCTTCTGGTGTATTCGCAAGTATGGCGCAGTCGATGGTTCCTGTATTCATGGGAGAAAATTATGCCATGTGGAAGATAAAGATGCAGACGCTGCTACTCTCGCAGGGATTGTGGGATGTCGTCGAACAAGGTTTTACGGCGTCAACAGGAGCATTGACACAGGCGCAAAAACAAGAACAAATGAACGATGCTAAGGCCCTGTTTCTAATCCAACAGGGTGTAGCTGAAAGTCTATTTCCACGGATAAGTGGAGCTACTACATCCAAGAAGGCATGGGAGATTCTAAGAGAGGAGTTTGAAGGCTCAGAGAAGGTGAAAGCTGTGAAGTTGCAAACACTAAGAAGACAATTTCAAAACCTCCAAATGAAGGAGTCGGAGAAGATTAAGGAGTACTTCTCACGAGTCTTCGAAATTGTGAACCAGATGCGGACATATGGAGAAGAAATCTCCGATCAGAAGGTAGTCGAGAAAATTTTAATTAGCCTCACCGATAAATATGACTATATCGTTACTACTATAGAAGAATCAAAAGATTTGGCAACACTTTCGATTCAACAATTGATGAGCTCCTTGGAGTCACACGAAGAGAGAAAGCTTCAACGGGAAGGAAATTTAGTAGAAGATGCATTTCACTCCAAGCTGAGCTTCAAACCTCAAATCCAAGAAGGCGGCGGTCTGCGACAAGATACAGAAGAGCAATCGGCGATGAAAGAGAAAGCACCAGGTTCGAGTTATTCAAATTTATGGTGTGATATACACAAAAGGTCGAACCATAGTACATCTGAATGCTAGTCGACAAAGAGATGCAACAAATGCAAGAAGATCGGCCACATAGCCAGAATGTGCAAAACAAGAATCAGCGACCGAGCAAACTACGTAGAAGAAAATGAGAGTCATGAAAGCATTTTCTATGCGTGCCACTCAGTCAAAGAAGAGAAAGGCGATATCTGGTTCCTTGACAGTGGTTGCACAAATCACATGACTGGGAACCGAGAATTATTTCACCACATTGATACTTCGTATGAGACAAAGGTACGTATGGGAAATGGCTCATTTGTTCAAGCAAAAGGTAAAGGTAGTATTGCCGTACAGACCAAGATGGGTCCGAAATTAATCCGAGATGTGCTACTGGTTCCGGACCTAAAACAAAATTTACTGAGCGTGGGGCAACTAGTACAGAATGGATACACAGTTCATTTTGAAAATGGTGGCTGCAAAATTTTCGACCAAAGAAATAAAAATCAATTAATAGCAAGAATAGAAATGGAGAAGTCTAGAAGCTTCCCACTGCACATAAGCTACAGTCCGCATTTGGCGCTAAGAAATGAAGTGATCGAGCCACGAGAAGAAGGTGGTACACAATGCCACGATGGGTCAAGATCAAGAACTACTTCAAAATCAGGATCAAGCCCGAGTGCTAGTCGAAGAGCTAAAGAAGGGTCTCCGACAACAGAGTCATCCCCCAAGCAAGTAAGAACTTTACCCGAAATTTATGAGTCATCTAATTTTTCAATCGTCGAACCTCAAAGTCTTAAAGAGGTCGAGAAGAAAGAAAATTGGATAAAGGCCATGAAGAACAAAATGCAAAAGAGTGAGAAGAACAACACTCGGAAGCTTATAGATCGACCAAAATATCATAAAGTCATTAGTGATAAATGCATCTACAAGACAAAATTAAATCGTGGCAATGAAGTGAAAAACTACAAAACAAGGTTGACGGAAAAAGGCTTCAAACAAGAACCAATCAACTATTGGGAGCAATATGTTCCGATGAGAAGACTAGCAGCTCAAAAGAAGTGGCGATCAGACCAACTCGATGTGAGATCGTCATTCCAAAATAATTACTTTAAAAATTATTATGCAAAGTCGTCATTCGGGATTTCAGATCAAGGGGGAGTAAATAGAGGACACCGAAAATTGATTGGCAAAATAAAACTTAAAGAAAAGCAAATCGGTGCTGAGGGGGAGTGTTGAATTACACAGCACCGAAGCCCAAGGCCCAAATACTTTTCTAGATTTTTCAAGAGAAGTCAAACCGACATAAAAAATGAAGTTGCTAGAAATTGTCTTAGAAGCCTCTATAATATTATATTTGTATCAAGTACAATCTAGAAAAGTTGTAGTAATATATTATATTGTATCAAGTAGAATCTAGAAAAGTCATAACCGACTAGTCTCAAGTATATATATAGGTGTAGAGCTCATGTATGGTGCATGACATAGAATGAGAAGTGAGAAAAAGAATCAGATAGTGAGGTGTGAGTGAGAAATTAATAAATACTCTAAACACTTTGTACTCCTCTTGAGTAATAAAAGAAAATATTATATAAACTCCTCTCCTATACCATCCACAATCCGATATCAATTTCCAACATGAAATCCCAAAGCTGCAACTAAATTTTAGTGTTCCAAATTGAAGTTTACAATAAATGTATGTTTCTCAGTATTCACATGTTGAAATAAGAGAAGAAGATGGTGGAGAGAACTTCCTCTCTGGAGAAAGAGTGGATGAAATTGCTGGGTATCTTAACCAAAGTATTTTGTTTCTCATCAAATTATCAGTTTGAACAAAAATTGCAAAGTGAAAACAATTTTTAATGAGATAATAGGGCACAATAGTTACTTATTGAGGATATGGTACATTGCAATGCGCCGATCAGGCTGTGCATTGGATTCGTATCTCTGTCTTCAAAAGATTATGGATCAGATGGTTATGTTCAACAGTTTTTTTTTTTTTATATATTGAGGTCACAATATATTAATGACTAAAATATTCCTCAAAGATGGAAATGTACTACCAAGTGGTTTCTATGCTTTGTTTTGTCTTCTTTGTGAAATCGGAAGGTACACTCCAGGTATATATTTTGGGTGAAATGTCTAACAGTTGTTACATACTGATGCAGAGAAGAGGGGAAAGCTACATGTCATGAGAAAGAACTGAGAAATTATGAAGGAATTGGAATGTCTTGCTGATGTGATTGCTATAGCAGATGGTCTTCATTAATGTTATTTTATCGTTTGACTGTTTAGGGAAGTTGGATTTGAGAAGGCAATTCCATGTCTCCAGACTGTGGACAAAAGGTGGAATTGAGTAAGTACTAAGTATTGTATTGTTAGAGCCTTTGGCACCATTATTCGTAGTCAGTGTGAGAAATTGGCAATTGGGAGGTTTTTTTAAAAAAATGTTTTGTGCAGTAGGTGAAATTGGGAAGATTGTGGACTTTGTAGTTGTCTGAGTTGCAACAATTATAACTCTCATCAACTGATTTCAAAGGGAAAATATACTAATAGTTTTTAATCACTGAACAACTCCATAAATTGCAATTTCTAAACAAAAATATTGCAATTAAAAGTATTCAAGCTGGAGTAGACTCATATCTTCATAACATGGAGCCCATAATTCAGCAATAACTTTTTAAAAAAAGGAACAAACCTTTCAGGTTCACTGAAACTCCAGTATCCAACTACTTGAGTAAATTACCAAATTAGGCGACAAGAGGTTTCCTCATAGCTCCATCCTTATTCTCAGTTTTTTTTGTTGTCCTGAAAAACAAAGCATCATGGAAAATTGCTTGAATTTGCTATAATTTACAATTGGGAAAAGTTTCAACAGATCCGATGGCAATATACAATACGGGAAATTGAAGTCCCATGACAGCAATGTTCCTTCACAGCCAATAGCAAAGCACAGTAGAGAAATGGCTCACTTCTCTTACAATTTTTTAATAAATTCAACCGAGCTGTAGCATATTGCCTTTGCAATTATTGGCCCATTGGTACCTGATTGCAATTACTGGCCAATTGGAAGCTTTGGAGTACCTGATTGCTACACGACCTGTACTATAACTTGCGTTGATGATATATGCCTTACAATTGAAAGCCCACTGAACTACTACTTCAAGGTATAACTCAAAACTGAAGGTTCAATTATAATTAGATGAATTTGTGTTCAATAAGTTGCTGGTAAAATACCTTATACGGGGATATTGTCATAATAAAATCCCTGAATCCAGATGAATTGTATATAACTAACCTCACGTAGATGTGTTATTTGATAAGAAATTTGGAAACAGTTAATTTAATTTTTAACACGTACAGACCTTTACATATTATTTTGAATATCTTTTGGCAAATGTTACTAATCCAGTTCTTGCTGTTGGTATTTGGTAAGTTACATTAATTGTCATATCTGAAATGATTCTTGTTCTGGTGGCATTAAGATGTGAGGACCTATCCCAATATTATGGAAATTTTTTATATCTAAATCAGTGAACTATTTGTAAAATTATTTCACATGGGTGAGGTCATAGGCGGCCCTGGGGCTAGGCAACCAGGTCGACCGTCCCGGGCCTCAAAATTCAAGGGGCCCCTAAAAAAAAATAGTTTGTATATATATAAAAAAATTATGTATATATTAAAAATAAATAAAACATTAAAGTTCGAATTTTTTATATATAAAGAGTTCAAATTTTTATGTAAATAGGTATGATCTATATATTGACATATCAATAAAAAAATGAGACTGACTAATAGACTTCCATAATTACTTAAACACCATATGCTTGTAAGTCGTTTTAGCGTTTTAAAAGTCTAAATAGTCGATCCAAATTGTTCAACATGATATCCATAATAAAATGTGCTTGGAGACCAAATTTACATATTTTTTAAGGAAAAAGATTTGGTCCAAATGGCTTTGGACTGGACACCGTCCAAGGCCTCTAAAAATTGTACAATTAAAGTCCGAACAGTTAATCCGAATCGCTCAACATGATTTCCATATTAATATGTCCTTAGATACCAAATTTTATATTTTTTGGAAATTATTTACTATTTTTTTTAGATACGTACAACAACACTGTTTCTGAACGGTTCCAAAACAGTGATTTTGTACGTATCTAAAAAATAGTAAAAAAATTCCAAAAAACTAAAAATTTGGTCTCTAAACACATTTTAATATGAAAATCATGTTAAGCGGTTCGTATCGACTGTTCGGACTTTAATCGTACGATTTTTAGAGGTTTTGAACGGTGTCGGGTCCAAAGCCATTTGGACCAAACCTTATCCCATTTTTTTTTATTTTTTTTACTATTTTTTAGATATGCAGAAAATCATTGTTTTTTATGATCCATAATCTTCTGAATCAATGGATTTTCTATCTATCTTAAAAAATACTTAAAAAATTCCAAAAATTATAAAATATAGTCTCCAAGTAAATTTTAATATGGATATAATATTGAACGGTTCATATCTATTGTTTGAACTTTGAAAATACAAAAAAGACTTAAGAACATAAAGTGTTGAAGTACTTATAGAAGTGTATTAGCTGATTTAAAAAAAAAATGGGAAATTTGTCAAAATGCCACTCTAAAACTTGATATTTGTCAAAATGCTACTCAAAAAATAATATTTGTCAAAATGTCATTATAACTCAATGCCTATTTTAATTTTGCCATTATCCATCTTTAATCTCAATTTAAAAATTTCAATCTTTCAAAATAACCAAACTGCCCCTGTCAGATATATTTTTTTTTAGAGAACCAACTTATCAATCCCATGTAAATTTATTTTCTCTAATTTCAAATTTTTTCGAATTTCAAATTTTTTAAAATTTCAAATTTTTTAAAATTTCAAATTTTTTAAAATTTCAAATTTTTTAAAATTTCAAATTTTTTAAAATTTCAAATTTTTTAAAATTTCAAAAAATTTTTAATTTCAAAATTTTTTTAATTTCAAATTTTTTTAAATTTCAAATTTTTTTAAATTTCAAATTTTTTTAAATTTCAAATTTTTTTAAATTTCAAATTTTTTTAAATTTCAAATTTTTTTAAATTTCAAATTTTTTTAAATTTCAAATTTTTTTAAATTTCAAATTTTTCTAAATTTCAAATTTTTCTAAATTTCAAATTTTTTTAAATTTCAACTTTTTTTAAATTTCAACTTTTTTTAAATTTCAAATTTTTTCGAATTTCAAATTTTTTCGAATTTCAAATTTTTTGAATTTCAAATATTTGGAATTTCAATTTTTTATGGAAAATCAAATTTTTTGAATTTCAAATTTTTTCCGAATTTCAAATTTTTCCAAACTTCAAAATTTCAAAATTTTCAAATTTTTTCGTGGCAGCCCCCGGCTCGGACTCCCCAAAAAAATTTGATTTTCGAAAATTTGATTAAATTTGATTTTCAACTATAAATTTGATTTTCCAAAAAAATTTGAAATTCGAAAAAATTTGAAATTCGAAAAAATAAATTTACATGGAATTGATAAGTTGGTTCTCTAAAAAAAATTTGACAGGGGCAGTTTGGGCATTTTGAAAGATTGAAATTTTTAAATTGAGATTAAAGAGGGATAATGACAAAATTAAAATAGGCATTGAGTTTTAATGGAATTTTGACAAATATTATTTTTTGAGTGGCATTTTGACAAATATCAAGTTTTAGAGTGGCATTTCAAAAAATTGCCCTAAAAAAATTGTATATATAAAGGACCCAAGTTTTTCTCCCGCCCTGGGCCCCAAAATCTTCAGGACCGACCCTGAGTGAGAATTATGTAGTTAGGGACGCCACCTGCGTATGTTTCTTTTTTCTCTGTTTTATGGTTGAAAATTATGAGAGTTCATGATAAAAATTAAAAGAGTGCCAGTTTTATTAGCCATTACTTTTATCTTTCTAAATTGGAAGTTCTGATCAAAGAATGTTTATATTTTTGATAAAACTATTTTGTTAAGAGTGCCAATTTTACTCTTGCCTTTACTGTGGAAAAGTTGAAACGACTGGAAATTGAAGAATAATTAATCCAACTTTCTTTTGTTTCGATGTGCATGCACATAATAAATGTAGTAGCTGAAACGATAGGAAAGGAAAACTTCATTGTGTATATGTAGAGATTTGGAAATTAAGAGTGCCATCTCCTGGGAGAGAGAGAGAGAGAGAGAGAGAGAACATAAAGTAAACAGGTGTGCATGATATTCAATGCCAGTTAACTATTTGACATGACTGTAGAGAAGTTAAAATGATTGAGATTATCAAAGAGAATAATTAATCAAACTTATTGTGTTTCAATTAATGTATCTTTAGAGATTTGGAGATTTAGAGGTGTACAAAGCCATCAACCAGTGGAATAACGAGACACAAAGAGAGAGAGAGGGAGGGAGAGAGAGAAAGAGATCATGAAAGGAAGTGGCGAATTGGGTCTACGAATGAATCACTTTTATGTGGAGATGAATTCTTCATTGATACATACAATGGCAAGTTTTATTTTTACTACTTCAAAAGAGAGAGATAGATCGTTGTTATTTTTATAATCAATACCTCAAAAGTTTTAGTTCTTTTTACTTTTGTCACTGACAAATGTTGTTCTGCAGAATATTCCAAACAAGTTTGCAAAAATGTTTGGCGAATCCATGAGCGAAAGCGTTGAACTTGAAGGTCCAAGTGGATATACTTGGCATGTGAAAATTATGAGGTCTGACAACACCTTTGTTCTACAATCTGGTTGGAAAGAATTTGTAATTGCTAATAAAATAGATGAAAATGATTTTATAGTATTTAGATACAACAATAACAGTTTTAAAGTGCTAATCTTTGATCGGAGTGGGTGCGAAAAAGTCGCTCCTTTCTTCGCAAAAAACTTGGACAGGGAGCCGGAGACAGAGTCAGATAAATCGGACGACAGTTCAACCCCAGTAATTGCTTCACCTCACCAGGACGATGCAAAAGAAAACATATCTCTATCCTCTAGTAGAAATGAGTCAAATGACACTGACGAATCTTCTCGCGAGAATTTCACTCATGCTGCTCCAGCACACATGACTGAAAAAAGGGTCTGTAGTAAGAGGAAATTACAAAGAGGTATGTATGTATCTAGTTCATATTAGTTATTTTTGTACTTTTTAATCTTTTATGCTTCAAGTGTTTTAAGCGATTCTTCAAAGAACAATCTATAACTTCTATTGCTTGTGATATGCAAAAAAGAAATCATCCTCTACCCTTAGAATCCAATAAGCAGATATCCAAATTAAATATATATACCAACAATCCTGATGAAAAGTATGTATATTTGTACAAGCATTTCTGCAAATATGGTGAAGGCTGCAAACACAGACTTCTACTTTAATAATCTTAATTTTTAAAATTCTCTGCTAAATTAAGAAGATTGTAGGTGGCAATGTTCTGAAATTAAGTTTATAAACCATATAAATTTCAGTTGGACCTACAATTAATTCAGATACGCTTCATCCGCAAGCAGGCAAATTCCTGAAGACGGAATCAGAGGTGTCAAAGGACACTGATGGATCTTCTAGTGAGATTTCAGGTCATGTCCCTCGAGAAGGAGTTTGCGGTAAGAGGAAACAAAGAGGTAGGTATATTTATCTTGTCCATATTTGTTGATTTTAAACTTCTTAATCTGATTAATGGCAGCCTCCTTTAACCCAGAAGTCGTACTGAACCCGGTCCAGATTTCCTTTGCTCCACCTAACACTGAAGGTGTGCCCATCGGGACTACTAATCAAGCTCCATCTGTACCAGTTGGAGAAACAGACAGTGCAAAAAAAATGAAGAAAGTTAAGAAATCCAAAGCTAATGAGGAATCACCCTCTTCTCGATCAAGTAAAAAAAAGACGAAGAAGCCAAAAACTGACAAGGATTTCCCATCCATCTCTTCCGAGTTCCAACGGCCGGATTGGCTTCCGCAAGAATGGATAATCATAGAGCGCATCAGACAAAAAGGAAAAACCGCTGGCACGAAGGACAAGGTTCAATTCGTTTTTACATCTGTGTTATGCCTGTATTAATTTATGGTAATATATGTTTCATCTAAACAAAAAAAAAAAACAGATATTTATGTTTCAAATATCTGTCTGAATTAAATTCATGAAGCTTTTAAGGTTTGATATAACTTCCTCTGTAATAATGTTGGGTTCTGTAATTATGTCACTTATTCTGTGTTTCATTAGAAAATTTGTCTTGGAACCACCCACCTTTTACACAATATAACACTACATCACTACATGTCTGCACCGAAGATGTGTTTCGCAGAATGTGTGTTTCGCAAAAACATTCTGCGAACTTCATAGTTTTAAAAATTGGAAATTTCAGTCCCTGCTCCTTTATATGTTACTAAATTAGTGTTGTTATAGACAAAAAAAATGCCATTGTTAACATATCTATTTTTTTTTTATTTCAGTATTATATCGAGCCAAGTACTTGCAAAGAGTTCAGATCACAACTAGAAGTGCGTCGCCATCTTGGGTTGTTAGATGATTGTCCTAAGCCAAATGATAAAAACAATTCTCGGAAAGGAAAGGTGAGTTACAGAAATTCAGAAATATAATTTTCCTAACAAAACGTACTTGTAATTGATAAGAACGATAGATTGTAGTTTGGGTTAGTGTCAGATCTTTTCTGAGCTGTGGCAGTGTTTGGGTTAGTTGTTCCATTATTTGATGGTGGATGATTACAAATGGGGTTTTATTTGTGCCTCAGTCAACAAAAGCAGTAGATCCTCGACAGTATCCGCATGGATATTTAGGCAATCTGGCTATCAACGAAATGATTGATGAAATCATAGAAGGAAAAATCAGAATCGAAATCGGTTTTTTGACCGAGGATTTGAATTGGGTGAATCGGCTGGAATCGGCCGAATTAGATCGGAAACTTGGACTTTTTTGCCAGAAGCTCGTTTTATACTAAAAATTAGAAAAAAAATAATTTGTCAATAATTTATATTTACACAAATAATTACAATTAAATAATCCACTAATTATTGTGTATAGTTCGAATCCCGCCCCATGCAATTAAATAATAAACATGAATCGGATCGGAAACTCTAATTTTTTTGTCACGAACTTGTTTTGTATTTTAAAAAAAAAAGAAAAAAGTGAGAAAATATAATTTTATTAACAATTTATGTTTAAATAAATAATAAAATTCAAATAATCCACTAATACAAATATAACACAAGCATTAGTCCAATATCAAAAAATATATATATAAGACTGGTCGATTGGGCTCAATTGTGATTAAAAAGATAAAATTAAGAATATAACCACAGAGTTTACTATATTTTTTACTTTTGACCAAAGACCAATACGTGATTGAATGGATTCAGACTGTAGTACAACTGCACAAGTGCTCAAAAGCCTCAACCCACGCCATTTCTGTGGTTGTGGGTCCCGCGTGGTATTAAATTAAATGAGATTGAATTATATAGGTAAATATTTTATTGTGGACCCCACCTGCAGTGAGAGTGGTATTGCATTAAATGAGATGAGCCCGGTTCGTTGTCCAACCTTCCTCCTTTTTTCTCTTCTCTGCTCATTCGACTAAAATCAAATTACCCCCAAATCAACTCCTTCGTTCTTCTCTACTCGTTCAGTTCTTCTAAAGATTCGCTCCCGCGTGGTATTAAATTAAATGAGATTGAATTATATAGGTAAATATTTTATTGTGGACCCCACCTGCAGTGAGAGTGGTATTGCATTAAATGAGATGAGCCCGGTTCGTTGTCCAACCTTCCTCCTTTTTTCTCTTCTCTGCTCATTCGACTAAAATCAAATTACCCCCAAATCAACTCCGTCGTTCTTCTCTACTCGTTCAGTTCTTCTAAAGATTCGCTCCAAACGTCAATGATCGGTCCCAAACATCAAGAATCAGCAAAGAATTGCTTGACCCGACGAGTTTTAACTGGTTTTTCGCTAGAAAATAAAAACCGAGAAACTCGGAACAAAATCGGATTGCTGGTGGCCGATTCCAATCCAACTCGGCCGATTTTTCCTTCTATGGATGAAACAATGTACCCAAATGGCCTTAAGAGCTGCCACAAAGTATAATAATCATATTAAATATTGGTGCAAATTGCACTGAAACTCGGCTTGATGAAACCGTGCAATAACAACCAATGTGAGCTACCTATTTTGCACTCACGTGAATATTACTTTTCTTTGTAATATAGGATGGTGCATCGTCTTCCAGTTCTCTTCGACTTGATGAAGCACCATTGGAAGAGCCTAAAGACGTTGTAATATAATTACTCATATTATCATCAATCTAATTCTAGAATTTTCAGAGAAGGTTTCTGGAATTATTTTTTTAGAGTTTAACTTAAATTTTGAAAGATATTGGAAAGACAAATATTATCTTCTAGTTCTCTTCCAGTTACTCCCTTTACTGATTGTTTCCATATTTAATATACATGCCCTAAATTATTTCAATTTTTTTTTTTTTTTTCTAGTTCTCTTCCAGCCTAGGGTACCACTATTTCATGTTAAAAAAACAAAAACATAATGCTTCTATTATAGGTACTCAATAAATTGTTGGAAACAGTCAACTTAATTGGTCAATTGGTGAAATGGTTAAGGTGAAAGTATTTGGGTATTCCCTGCACTGACACCATAACCCACAAGTGATCCATATAGCATGATCATTTTCAGCCTCTTGGACGACCTTTCACCAGAGAGCAGCTTGATAACTTCACTTTTCCCATCACCTGTTTGAAGGTTTGAAAAATGTGCATAGTTTCTGTTGCCTTCAGAGTTCAGTGGGAGTTTAAAATGCCAATTCTCAGGCACCCAACTATGTCGTTGATATTTAGACGGTCCCTCCTATTTTGAAATATAGCATAATATTTTGTGTTATTCATATTAAAACTTCTTTTTATTTTATTTTATTTTTGATTTGGGGTGGGCAAAAAAGCAACCTTACCTCTAAATAAAATAAACAAAAATCACGAGAAAGTTGAGTAATTGAGAAAGTAGATGTAATTAATATTACCACATCAATTATGTGTAGAGAATCAATAACAGGGGAATGATGAAGCAAGCAAATTAGGTCTTCTATGGCATTTTCGTAGAAGCACATTGAGAGTTTGAGACTTCTCAAATTAGGAAACATAGGCATATCTTTTCCTGGCTCCACCAACGGGTGAAATATATCGAAGTTATTCTATAAAAATATCAGTTCAAATTAGTCTAAATCAAATCTACATATGCAATAATTAATGCTCACAGAAACCATGCATACAGATCCAATTAAGATAAAATCACAATTAAAATTTGGGATTCTGACTTCTAAATGCAACACATATTACGGATTGTAGGTGCACTTTCAAGTACATTAAGTATTCAAAACTGACATACTAAATCCTAATATATAATTATTTATCTGGTAATACAGAACATGCATTACAAGGGAGTGAAAAAGAATAATACGGGCATAATTCTGACGCATTCTTCAGATCATTTTGTTATTCAACAAATTATTGTTCCAATTAATTAGTACCAGCTCTTGCAACATGGTGCAGATAACCTATATACTATTAAACATGATGCCTAACCAACTACATATTAAATTAAGTTTACGTGTGGATATGTTTGCTTTAATGTGCAGGTAAACAACTACATATTATATCCACAACTGCTTGAGGGAATTAATACTAATGTACCCTAGGATTATTTTGGGTAGTCAAATATCTCATTGTATGATCCTTTAAAATATCCACAACCCATTGAGCAGTTAATTTACAAGGATTTAGCATCAACGATGTAATTTAGCAAAATAAGGTTTGATACAGAGTTACGGACCTTATCAATTCAAAATCCTTTATAAAATGCAAGGAAACTAAGCTACAGTAAATAAACTGATTCGGATTCCATTTAATGACCAATGATAAAAAAATAAAATTGCAAGGATACTAGGTTTTGCTATTGAAAATTATAATTTTAACTTCTAATGAGAAGACAGTGTGCGCGTTACCAATTATCATTTCCCCTTATATCCGAGCATATACATCCAATTTACTATATAAACAGCAATTAGACTACTGTAGAAACAACTTACCAGCTTCCTGCGACGGGTGGCCACAGGTATAGGCTTTTCGTAAGGTGTCCCTATATGAAGAGTCAACTCTGACACATTTCTAATAGTTTTCAGAATGTCATATAAACCTGGCACACAGGTTTCTGAATGTGATAAGGTTTGAACAATTGCCTTTCTCAATACTGGCATCTCTCCATGAAATGTGTTCGGTTCCATGAACATGCCGACACTCAACTCGAGAAACTCAAGTTTAGGCAAGGATAAGGAGATCTTATAAGATTTTGTGACTTCAAAGTCTAGTTTCAGTATTTTCACTGACTGCGAGTACAGATCAACAGTATAATTGTGAGGAGGAGGTTCAATGCACAAATATTCAAGATTTATTTGCCCCATGATGAAAGATTTCAAGTCAGATGTGGATATGTTTGCTTTAATGTGCAGGTATTTGAGTTCAGTTAAGGGGAAATTAGACGGAACAAGAAGTTGAAATCGGAAGTTCCAGTCCAAATCCACAGCCTTCATAACAAGAGAATGAAGAGATCCAAAGGTTAGGATAAGTGGGAAAAGAGACTCAATGGTACGACTATGGATATGAAGAGATAGATCTCGCAGACCAAGCGAATAGGCATGATTGAGCCAGTTTGAGATGACATTAATTGGAAAAGGTTTGTACCTTAAGTTTGCCTTGAGACAAAACCTCAGTAATGGAGAAGAAGGATCATGAAGAAAGAGACAGAGGGAGGTTATTTCATTGAAGAGACGACCCGGTGGGAAGTCGAAGCGGTCGAGCTCAATGGTAGGGGAGAAGGTCCATAGATCACGGAAGCGGGGAGCAAGGAGGGAAGTACGCACTGAAAATTTGGTGGGAAGGAAAGAGAGAATGTGCACAAGGAGAGGCTCCGGAAGTTCGGAAAGACGGTCAATCTCTCTGAGATTGTTATTCGACATTGTTAATGGGGTAGAACTTTTTGTGTGTTTGGAGGGTGAATAATGGGTAAAATTTGATGGGGATCCTCTTGATTCTCTATACTATTTATTTCCGTGTAGAGAGTAGAAAATAGCACATTCCTTCTTTAGGTAATTACAATCTTTTTTTGGGAGGTGTAAAAACAGCATTATTCTTGGAATCAGGCGACAACGATGGTATGATTGTAGAAACAACAGTAAAAAAATTTAGAAAGGTAAAATTTCCAAATTTTTAAAACTGCCCCATCCCCCCAGAAAATAAGCGGGTCCGGATCCCCTAAAGTAACTCAACTTTTGGGTTTTGGATCGGAACCATCCGATTCTAATCCATCGCTCAGGATCATCTCGGAATCCGAATTCGCGTCTCGGAATATGTGCGCTCATTACCGGATGGATGGTCTCGGATTCGAATTGGACGGTCCCGATCCGAAACCCAACTTTTGGGTTACTTCACTGGATCTGAATTCAAAATAAGCTAGGTCCGTATACAACTTTATTAATACTGTTAGAGTAATAAAGAAGGTTATTTAATTAATTATTACCCTCTGGGAACAGGAAAAGTCTTAATAGGATATTAAGAATATGGAAAAAGTTTTCTTTATTTTTCTTTTGTCTTTTTATTTTTATTTTTTCAAAGCAAATGATCTTCATTGTACAAAATAAATGCAGAAGTTGCAAAATTGAAATGGATAATCCATGAAACAAATATTCTTGACTTTTATTGTATTGAAGATTTGGATTTTGGAGGTGAAGAGGTCCCGGGGAAGAACTAGTGAGTGACAGAGAGAGATCATGAAATGTCAAATTGCGTGCATGAATCAACAAGTAGTTTGTCGAGATGGATGCATCTTTTTTGTGCCCAATGTTAAGCATATAATCTACAGAACATTCCACAGAAATTTGCAAAAATGTTGAAAGGATCCAAGAGACAAATCGTTGAACATGAAATTCCAAGTGGAGTTACTTTTTGAAGAGAATGGTTTGAACCAATATTTTTAATGCGAACAGCTTCTGTCCTTTATCGTATATTAAAAGGTTATAATAATTCTTAGTTTTGACAAGTGGAAAAGAATTATGTTGTCTCACATATTAAATAGGAACACATTTTTGACTCTTTGAATTATAATTCATTGTTGGTTGGAAGCACAAGCCAAAGATAATTTCTTTTATGAAGATTGTCAACAAGTAAAAATATGAAACCTAGCTAGCTAAAAAGCATATTGAGATACACTTACTAATCAACAAGGAATTAGAAGAAAATAAGATCAAGCTGTTGGATCTTAATCCAACATTGAGCATATATGTAATATAATTATGAATTGTATACTGTCATATATGATTGTCATAATTAAGTGATCTAATATGGTATTAAGATATTAGACAATCTATGTATTCAATAGGGTGTGGTCCATATGTGTGTAGAATAATTTGGGCAAAGATCAAATCATTGATGGACTGATTCTGAGATTTGCAATTCAGAAACTGCCTATTCAGAGGGTCTGTGCGGCCATATGTGCGACCATATGAGGCCGCACAAAACCAGAGTAGATGTGTAGAGATGCACATCGAGTTGGACTGGAATCAGAGAGCTTGTGCGGCCATATGTGCGGCCCAAGAGGGGGCACAACATTCTGTGCGGTCGCCCGTGAGGCCACACAAGGCCGCACAAAATCCCAGAGTTTTAGTATAAGCCTCATGCATAAATTCCGTGCGGCCAACCGTGCGGCCAGACAGGGCCGCACAAAATAGCAGAAAGGCTATTTTGGACTTGGGAATATGGACTGAAAGAAAGGCGGTTATACGGACGTTTGTGCGACCCTAAGTGCGGCCCTCGAGGCCGCACCAGTGGCGCCAGATGTTTTATACTATATAAGGATGGGTCCCTAGGGCACAAGACATCACAGAAAAACACAGAAACTGAACATACATTTTTCTCTCTAAGAAAAACACAGTTCTGTGTGCCTTCTCCTTTCTTCCACCATCAAAGAATTGAGAAGAGAGATCCATTAAGAAAATTGGAGATGATCTCTCAAGGGCCACGTCTTGCTGTCTTGGAAGATCTATTCCTACAACCATACGAAGAATCGACAAGAAGAGGGCTTCTTGCCATTAGAGTCTAGTCTCGCGCTGACGGAGACGGTAGGCGATCTCTCGAAGGATCGAGTTATTCCATGGCAACATCCATGGAATTAGGTATTATGTTCCGCATTTCAGATTTAAGTTTATGGTTGGCTTTTGGCATAGGGCGGTCCTTAGGTTAAGACGGGGATTGTTTCTTCTTCTCCGGGGTGTAAGTGTTTGACCCCTAGATGAGATGTAATTATTTGATCTCTAGATAAGGCATAATTGTTTGGCCTTCATGATCCCCCAACAAGTGGTATCAGAGCCTCCCTATGCCGAAGGATTAGGTCTTTGGATCTAGAGAGAATTAGGTATTGAATTGATGATTTTTCATTGATTTTTGTTGGATTTTCTTGATTGGTTTTGATCTGAAAATTAAAGTTTTGAGAGCACAAAATATGTTTCTGGTTAAGGTCCTGATTGTCCAGATTTCAGTTATTAAGTTGGTGAGAGTTTGCTAGAAGATTTCCATTTGAAATCGCAAAATTCTGATCAAAATTCGATCCTGGAAAATTTTGTGCGGCCAAGGAGGGCCGCACAAAATTTCTACAGCCATTAATTCGGCAATTTTCTAGGCAGTTAAGGAATTAGGGTTTTGGTGAATTTATTTTAATAAATTTACTGAAACAAAGATATACAAATTTGGAATTTAATTTCTAAATTTGAAAGGTTATTAAGGTGGTTCCAAAATTAAAGTCTCTTTAGATCATGGGTTAATTCAGCATAATGAATGCAGTTATTTTTTAGTTTTCCAAAATTTAGACATAAAACGTATTTTCTGTGACTTTGTGCGGCCCCCAGGCTGCATCTAAGACCGCACAAAGCCTCTGGAAAATTCCAAGTTGTAAATTTTTTAGCAAAATTGATTTTCTGTGATTTTGTGCGGCCCTCCAGGCCGCATCTTTGGCCGCGCAAAGCCACTGGAAAATTGATGATTTTATGGAAAATGAAGTCTGGAATTTTGTGCGGCCTCTAGGGTCGCACCTTGGGCCGCACAAAGGCTCTGGAAGTTCAGAATGAAGTTAATAACTGCAGTTGTTGTGATGCAATTATATTTATTTAATTACACTTTTAATTTTATGGCTAAGGTATAAATTATAATTCTTATAAAAGGCATTAAGGTTATATATACCTTAAATTAAATTGATTGAGTCATTATTGTACCCTCCGGTGCCTCTTTTGACAAAGTTAATTTATGTTCATTGTATAAAAGGAAATTAAGTGTGCATTTAATGGAAACAATCATTTATCGACCCTCCGGAAGGTAGTGGTTGTTGAAATTATATGTACAATTTAGTGATAATAAAGTGTAGTGATGGTTATTATGTTTCTTTTACATATGTCAATAATGTCGGCCCTCCGGAAGGCATGTTGTCGATATGTTGCTGAATCATCAATACTTTATTATTGCGCCAAAGTGTCATAAGAAGTTAATTCGTTACCCTCCGGTGATCAATTAATGGAAACCGATGCTTTGATGATGATGGTTAAGTTTAGCCTTTATTTGAATATAATTTATAAAATTCAGAATTTTTTATTCGTGTTGTTCTTGGTGATTTTTTGTTTGTAATTTTTCAGTTAGCATTGTTAAAGGCCTAATCAACATTTTTTTTTTATGATGTTGAATGAAACCAACTTCATATTTTGACATGAGAACATAGTAATAGTTCTCGGTGTCAAGGATCTGGACCATGCATTAAGAAGGTATGTCACACTATTAAGGATAAGAGTACTTCTGATAATCAGAAGGAGACGGAAAAGTGGGACGGGTGAAATTGCATGTGTCTTATGATATTGAAAAGGTCCATTAACAGGCATTAAGGGGTGCAAATTCAGATTTGATTGTTACCAATAAGGAATTTTTTGGAGGACATTGAGAAGAAATTTGTTAAAAATGAAAAGTTTCAGATTGATACATTTTTAACGAAATTTATCTCAATGAAATATAAAGAAATATTAGGGAGTACATCATGGAGATGTCTCATGTTGTTTCAAAACTAAGGGCACATAAGTTTGAGATCTCTGGCGATTTTTTTTAGTGCACTTAGTATTGATATCCTTTCACATACATTATGTGCATGAAGAGGAAAGATTGAAACAAATTTCAGACAGAAATGGCCCATGTTGGTACAACCTCCAAAATTAAGGTTTCAGATAAAAGGAAACAATCAAATAAAATAAAGGATAATAAAGAAGCTGCAGAGTACACTCAAAAGAAACCGGAAAATGGCAAGATAATTGCCAAGTCAGCTGATACCGGTTGTTTCTTTTGTTGTGGAGTTGGACACAAGAAAGAACATAGCTATTATTTTCATGCTTGGCATGTCGAGAATGGTATGTCTCTACTTTTGGTTTGTAAGGAGGTTAATTAACTTCTATATCTGGATACAATTGGTGGATATATTGAAACTATTCACATAAGTGTATATTTGCAAGGCTACATAAATTACCAAAGCAAATGATGATGAAAGACTCATCCTTGAGGGCAATGGTAATAAAGTTAAGGTGGAAGCTATTGAAACTTATATAGATTATTTAGTTTAAAACTAGATTTTATTTGAATTTATATGAAACATTTATGGTACTATTTTGGTATACATAAGATATATAATTAGTTTTTATTTATTGAACCAGTATGGACTTACTTATAGTTTTGGAAATAGAAATTTGGTTTGTTTCATAATTCAAAATAAGTTTATTCTAGTTTTTCTTTTGGATTATGATAATCTATATTTTTTAGATGTCAATAGCTCCTATTCAGAAGCCTTGCATGTTAGAAAAGAAGGAAGTATTGAGAGAAAATTTACCAATGAGAATTCGGTCGCATTGTGACACAAGACATTAAATAATTCTAGACGTAGAATTGAACGTCTTGTGTCTAATGAAATTCTCAAAACCCTTAAATTTTCATATCTTAATGATTATGTTAATTGCATAAAAGAGAAGCAAACCAATTTAAGAAAATATGAAGCCAAAAAGTGTTCAGAAGTCTTGGAATGAATACATACCGATATCTGTGGATCGTTTTAAATGACCACTAGAAATGGCAGCGGTATTTTATTATATTCATAGACAACTATTTTAGATATGGCTACGCATATTTATTTAGGGTAAAGGCTCAAGACCTTGACATGTTCAAAAAGTTCAAAGCGAAAGTTGAGTTACAACTTGACATACGCATTAAGGCCATTAAATCTGATCAATTAATAAAAAATATGGCAGATTTTATGGATTCGGATGTCAAACACAATTCATAGATAAATGTGGCTATCTGCCTAAGTATATATTTTCTATGATTAGAAGCCTTAAGGATTGCAGCATATATCAAAATTTGAATATCCACAAAAGTGACTAACATAAACCCCTTTGAGGTTTGGACTGGGTGAAAACCTAGTTTGAAACAATTATGTATATGGGAATGTCTAGATGAGGTAAGGTCTTACAAGGCCGCACGAGATGAAACTAGACAAAAGGAATGTTAGTTGTTGTTTTGTTGGATATGTCAAGCGCTAGAGGGGTTATAAGTATTATAATCTTACAGAATATTCAGTTTTTTGGAGACATGAAATGTAGTTTTTCTTGAGGATGTTGAGTTTGCGGGGGGTGATACAATAATGGCTTTTGAATTCGAAGAGGAGTATGTGAATATTCCCAAAGATGTTGTGAGTTTTATGGATATAGAACCCATTTTAACTCTAAATATAATTATCGAAAACGAAACCATTATTGGAAACCAAACTCAACAAAATCAAGCAGCACAAATTAAGATTCAGGGGATTAGGGCGACCACAGTGGATTCTGTGCGGCCGCACATTAAGGTGCATAACGATATGCAACCCTTGGAAAGTGTTGTTGTAGGCCAGATTGTTTTAAAACGATGCTGAAAATTCTCAAGAAAATTCACAAGTGCCAATAAGGAAATATGATCAAAGGTTGACAATGACATTGGAAAAATTACTCCATTATCTAAAGATACGAGACCCATTAGTTTCAAATTGATATTTAAAACTAAAAGGGATTCGAAAAGTAATGAGGAGTAATATAAAACTCGTCTTGTCGCTTAAGGTTTTAAAGACTTTCTCTTTGGTTTCATTTAATTGATGCAAGCATTAACCGACCCATATGAAGGTTGATGATTGTTAAAATTATGTGTACATAGAGTATAGTGATGATTATTATGTTTTACATATAATCAATATTGTCGGCTCATAGAAAGGCATATTGATTGGTATGTTATTGAATCATCAATACCCTATTTTTTGAAAGACTCTTTAAGAATTATATTGGCATTAGTTACTCATTTTAATTTGGAGCTTTAGTAGATAGATATTAAGACAATATTTCTAAATGATGACATTAATGAAATAATGTATATGGTGCAACTAGAAAACTATGTGTTGAAAGACACAAAGTCTATAGTGTGCAAACTTAGGAAATCTATCTATGAGCTAAAGAAAGTGTCTCAAGAATGGTATTGCAAAATTCATAGTGAGATTATCTCGTTTGGTTTGAGATATAATTATAGAATGATTTTATATACCTTAAGTTCTGTGGGAGTAAGTTTGTATTTCTAGTTTTATATGTGTATATCATATTGCTTGCCGATGTCGATATAAATATGTTGCAAGAAACTAAGAACTTTCTGATAAAGAATTTAGAGATGGAAGATCTTAGTGATGCATAATTTAGCCTAGGGGTTGAAATACTAAGGTGTAAGATCCAAAAGTATTCTAAGTTTATCCCAAAGGAATTGTATCGATAAAATTCTCATTAGGTATGGCAAGCAAAATAGTAAATCAGAAAATACCTCAATAGCAAAAGGATATAAATTAAGTCTCAACTAGTGCCCCCATTATTCTTTAGAATATGGAACAATGCTAAAATAAAGTAAGGTAAAGTAAAGGAAAGAGTACAGAATGGTAGGTTGTATAAAGGAACGGACTCCATATTGGCAGATTCACTCATTAAAGGATTAACACTCAAACAGTTTCACGAGCATGTTGCTCATATGGGTGTAATTTCCATTAGAGATGCCAAGTTTTAGTGGGAGTCTATTATTGTAATTCGGATATGTGAACTTGTATCAAGTTTGTATGGATATGCATGTTTCACAAAAGGATATTATCTGAACATTCTGTCTCTACTAAGGTATGGTTTAAACTTAAGATTTGTAATTTGCAAAAGGTTTATATGTATATGCATTTTACAATGATATAAACTTAACATATGTAATTTGCAAGAGGCTTATATGTATATGCATTTTACAAGAAGTTTATAAAATTCAGTTCTTAAGTTTTAAATATGTAAAATTGCAAAAAGGGCTTATTTGAATATGCATTTTACAACAAGTTTCGATTTTTAAAATTTTGGATATGTGTTTTGCAAATGACTTATTTGGATATGCATTTCACAACAAGTTTATGAAATTTAGTTTCAAGATTTTAAGTGGGAGACCTAGTTAGAAATTGGCACGATAAGATCACAATTACGTGTAATTTCTATGCTACACATCTACATCATGATTCATGTCATTTGGTTATATTCGTACTGTGATTATTGATGGTTGAGTTACGACTAAAATAAATGTGACGAAAGCCGCTTTAGTCCTTTGCTAATGTAATTGATGGACGGAATTGGTTTGGGAATACATAAGGCTGACAGAAAAGTTTACGCGCGCATAAGGTTTAACAATACATAATTAAAAGAGTATGACATATTGCTCAAGTGGGAGATTGTTGGATCTTAATCCAACGTTGAGCATATATGTAATATAATTATGAATTGTATACTGTCATATATGATTATCATAATTAAGTGATCTAATATGGTATTAAGATATTAGACAATCTATGTATTCAATAGGGTGTGGTCCATATGTGTGTAGAACAATTTGGGCAAAGATCAAATCATTGATGGACTGATTCTGAGATTTGCAATTCAGAAACTGCCTATTCAGAGGGTTTGTGCGGCCATATGTGCGACCATATGAGGCCGCACAAAACCAGAGTAGATGTGTAGAGATGCACATCGAGTTGGACTGGAATCAGAGAGCTTGTGCGGCCATATGTGCGGCACAAGGGGGCGCACAACATTCTGTGCGGTCGCCCGTGCGGCCACACAAGGCCGCACAAAATCCCAGAGTTTTAGTATAAGCCTCATGCATAAATTCCGTGCGGCCAACCGTGCGGCCAGACAGGGCCGCACAAAATAGCAGAAAGGCTATTTTGGACTTGGGAATATGGACTGAAAGAAAGGCGGTTATACGGACGTTTGTGTGACCCTAAGTGCGGCCCTCGAGGCCGCACCAGTGGTGCCAGATGTTTTATACTATATAAGGATGGGTCTCCAGGGCACAAGACATCACAGAAAAACACAGAAACTGAACATACATTTTTCTCTCTAAGAAAAACACAGTTCTGTGTGCCTTCTCCTTTCTTCCACCATCAAAGAACTGAGAAGAGAGATCCATTAAGAAAATTGGAGATGATCTCTCAAGGGCCACGTCTTGCTGTCTTGGAAGATCTATTCCTACAACCATACGAAGAATCGACAAGAAGAGGGCTTCTTGCCATTAGAGTCTAGTCTCGCGCTCACAGAGATGGTAGGCGATCTCTCGAAGGATCGAGTTATTCCATGGTAACATCCATGGAATTAGGTATTATGTTCCGCATTTCAAATTTAAGTTTATGGTTGGTTTTTGGCATAGGGCGGTCCTTAGGTTAAGGCGGGGATTGTTTCTTCTTCCCCGGGGTGTAAGTGTTTGACCCCTAGATGAGATGTAATTGTTTGATCTCTAGATAAGACATAATTGTTTGGCCTTCATGATCCCCCAACACAAGCATTCCCAACATCATTTGAGGAGCTACAATTTACATGAGAAGACACTAATTACATAAGTTGGTCCCATCGTGTGATGAATTTGTCACTCAATGGGATTGGTGCACCCAAATAAAATTTAGTTATTTTACATAAAAGAAAAAAAAACAAAAAAAAGTCAACATAAGCCTTTCTTTTAGTTAGCTAAGAAGTTTCTCATATAGAATAAATAAATTTAAGAATTGTATAGAATCGTATTAGAAGAAAGCGTGAATCTCCATATTTAATGACAAAGAAGTTTGAACCTATATTTTTAATGAGAATAGCTTCTTCCCTTTGTCGTATATTAAAATGTTATAATAATTCTTGGTTTTGACTAGTGGACAAGTTGTTTCACATATATTAACAATAAACACAGTTTGACTCATTAAATGAAATACTACACACTCCCAGTCTATCGTGCTTTAATGGGGATCTATGCTTGAGATACATGAAATTTAAACATGGATAGTAATTATGGAAGATGGTTTTTATCTATGCTATGTCAAACAAAATTTTCAAATGGTTAGAATGATCCTAACTGATGCATTGATTGTCGAAGCAAAAAGTTTGATTATTACGAAATATCAAAGCTCTTACTAAGCACCAAGGAATTAGAAGAAAACAAAATCAAATTTCCCCTATATAATCTTTCAAATTGGTTTTTAGTTCTTTGTTATATTTGAGGAGCTACATTTTACATGAGAAGACACTAATTACACAATTAAGTTGGTCCCGTCGAGAAAGGGGAGGTAGCAAATTGGCTAGGAAAAATTCTGAGAATTGTTGGTTACTCAAAAGTCAAGATTTGATTCCCCCTCACATCTTTGCAATATCTACGATGGTTTTCAAAAAATAAAAAAGAGTTGGTCCCATTGTGTGATGAATTTGCTACTCATAATCAACCCATCTGACGAGTGAAACCTCGCCATTAAATATGATCTTTCATGTAAACTTGAATCTGCCCCCGCTGCCGTACCATGATTCCAATCTCATAACCAAATTCATTTGCGATTTATTCTAAAAAAAACTTAAAAAGAGAGAAAACTTGTCAAAGTTCATCGTTTGTTCTAAGAGAATATATCCAAGAAAAATGATAAAACTCGTCCATGAAATGAACACAAAAATGAAATCCAGTAAAAGATATAATGGGGCCGGCCCCAAAGATCTGAATGTACTACCTCAAGTGGGGAAGAAGATAAAGAAGTTGAAAGAGAAAAAGGTAATACATGTGCTGAATTATAAGTGGTTTGTAAATGGAATTTGTGCATCCAAACCAGATTTAGTCCTTTTCCTTGCTAGGAAAAAAGAAAAAAGTCATCAACATAAGACTTTGTTTACTTATCTGAGAAGTTTGTTATATACAATAAATAGATTCACGAATCATATAAAATCGTATAAGAAGAAAGCATGAATCTCGCAACAATTACCAGTCAGAATATATAAGAGGCTGCACGATGA
Organism: Carex arenaria; assembly: GCA_964058825.1. Classification (NCBI taxonomy): domain Eukaryota; kingdom Viridiplantae; phylum Streptophyta; class Magnoliopsida; order Poales; family Cyperaceae; genus Carex; species Carex arenaria. The sequence continues at coordinate 82,927 of CAXKVW010000355.1, read as the reverse complement.
AACTTGGTGGAAGTGGACCAAAGATGGGAAATACACTGTTAAATCATTTTATAAGATGTATGAGGAAGGGCCTCATATCATAAGTGCCAACTACAAATTTTGGAAACTCAAAGCGCCTATGAGGGTTATGGTCTTTGGCTGGCTGGCTGGTGCTAAATAATAAGATCTTAACAGTATATAATTTGGTTAAAAGAGGATGGGAATTGGTTAACCGATGCTGTCTATGTAAAGAGGAGTCTGAATCTGTTCGGCATTTGTTTGGAAGCTGCAGCTACACACAAAGAGTAAGGATAGAATGTTGGGTACAGGCACACCTTGTGCAATGTCAACACTTCATACAGGGCAGATACCGCAAGGTGTTGCTATTTTCAAACAATCGAAAGATTCAGCAAATGCAATTGGTGTTAATCTTTTCCATATGGAAGGAGCGATGCACAAGAATATTTCAGGACAAGGAAGCATCAGAAATGCAGCTGGTGAGGGGAATCAGGGAGGAGTATCAGCTCTGGTTTAGTCCAGAGATTGAATCACAGCACACAGAATAAACTAATATTTGCCCCTGGAACCCTTCTAGTTGTTTTATTATTTTACTGGTCTACTTTATTGTATTTTCTTTATTTCTGTTACTTTCACCTTTCGTTTTTTTTTCTTTCTTTTCTTTTGTTTTGTTTTGTTTGTTTTGTATAGCATGTACATAACTTTTATACACCTTTGGTGGCAAAATGAATGAAATCTGGGAGCTTGACTCCTCTGTTTCTACTTCAAAAAAAAGAAAGCATGAATCTCAATATTTAAAGACAAAGAGTACGTGGAAATGTAAATTTAAATATATTTTTTTGCTTTATTTTGTACGACATTTCAAACTTATATTATTTTTTGTTTTCAATTCACTAGTACCCACCAAAGAAGATCTAGATGTTTCAAATTCTCTATATAAACCTATTACCATAATACTATTTCATCAAATATATTTACTTCCTGACAATATGCAAGATTATCTTTCTTTGCATTGATATCTTCAAAATTATAGATATATGCAAGATTATCTACATCATCACTTTTTATTTCACCCTTGGAATATGAGTGACATTAAATTTAGCAAAATGTGGAAATATTCCTAATTAGTTGTTATAAATGATGACAAGAAGTTGTTGGGCATTCTCCGCAGTTGCTGCGATAGAAGGGATAAATCAAATTAAGACGGGAACATTGATTAGCCTTTCGGAGCAGGAATTAGCAGATTGTGATACTGCATGCTACGGTTGCAATGGAGGATATATGGACTATGCTTTTCAGTGGGTGATTCATCATGGCGGTACCACAACTGATGGAGACTATGCCTATACTATTGGTACCACAGGCACACGTAATACTGCCAAGACTGGTAACCATGCTGTCACCATCACAGGTTATCAAGATGTGACACCTTATAGTGAAACTGCCCTGCAGAATGTTGTTGCTATCCAACATGTCTACGTTGCCATTACTGCAAGGGGACTTTCATTTCAGTTGTACTCCGGTGGTATCTTTACCAGTCCATGTTCGACAAAATTAGACCATAAATGAGGTTGATAAGTACAAGATCAAGAGAAAATAATGTTGCAAATCACAAGAACAACGACAAATAAAGTTATTAAGCACAAAAACAAAGAAAAATGAGGTTGTTTAACACATGATCAAGAGCAAATCAGGTTTTTAAGAACAAAAACAAAAACTAATACAAATGATATTATTCAGCACAAGAACAAGGACAAATATGGTTGCTAAGTACAAGAACAAGAGCAAAAGTGGTTGATAAGTATATCAACAACGGCAAATGAGGTTGCTAAGCACAATAACAAGGGCAAAAGTGGTTGATAAGCATATTAACAACGTCAATTGAGGTTGTTAAGTACAAGAACAAGGGCAAATGACGTTCCTAAGCACAAAAACAAATACAAATGAGGTGGATAAGCATAAGAAGAGGGCAAATAATGTTGCAAAGCTCAAGAACAACGACAAATAAAGTTGTTAAGCACAAAAACAATGACAAATGAAGTTACTAAGTATAAGAACAAGGGCAAATCAGGTTTCTATAATGAAAAACAAAGACTAAGGAAGTTGTTAAGCACCATAACAAATGCAAATGATGTGCTGATCTCCAGAACAAGGGCAAATGTGGTTGCTACTCACAAGAATAAGAGCAAAAGGGGTTAATAAGCATATGCACGATGACAAATGAGGTTGCTAAGCACAAGAACAAGGACAAATAAGATCCCTAAGCACAAGAACATGGGCCAATGAGGTTCTCAAAAACAAGAACAAATGCAAATGATGTTGGTAAGCACAATAACAAATGGAAATGATGTTGTTAAGCACATGAACAATGGTAAATGAGGTTGCTAAGTATAAGAACAAGAGCAAATAACGTTTCTCAGCACAAGAACAAATGCAATGATGTTGCTAAGAACAAAAACATTTGCAAAAGCACAAGATAAAAGGCAAATGAAGTTGCAAAGCACAAGAACAACGATAAATGAGGTTGTTCAGCACAAGAACAAGGACAAATGAGGTTGCTTAGCTCAAGATGAATGACAAATTAGGTTCGTAATAACAAAAAAAAGACTAATAAGGCTGTTAAGCACCAGATTAAATGCAAGTGTTGTTGGTAAGCACAAGAACGAGAAAAAATGTTGTTGCTAGGCACAAGAACAACGAAAAGGGCATTGATAAGCATGTCAATAACGACAAATAGGGTTGCAAAGCACAACAACAAGGGCAAGAGGGGTCGATAAGCAAATGAACAACGACCATGGCGGTTTAGCACAAGAATAAGGGCAAATGAGATTCCTAAGTACAAGAACAAATACAAATAAGGTTGATAAGCACAAGATCAAGGACAAATGAAGTTGCAAAGCACAAGAACAACAACAAACGAGGTTGTTAAGCACAAGAAAATGACATATGATGCTGTTAAACTCAAGAACAAGGACAAATCAAGTTCCTATAAATAAAAATAAAGACTAATCAGGTTGTTAAGCATCTGAACAAATGCAAATGATGTGCTGAGCACCACAAGAAATACAAATAATATTGCTAAGAACAAGAACAAGGGTAAAAGGGTTGATAATCTTATCAACAACGACAAATGAGGTTGCTAAACACAACAACAAAGACAAAAGAGGTTGATATGCATATGAACAACAACAAATAGAGTTGCTAAGCACAAAAACATATACCATGATGTTGCTAAGCAAGAACATAGTCAAAAGAGGTTGATCCACATAAGAACAAATACAAATGATACTACATAATAACAAGAACAAGGGCAAAAGAGGGTCATAAGCAAATGAACAACAATAATTGAGGTTGTTAAGCACAAGAAAAATGGCAAATGAGATTCCTAAGCACCAGAACAAATGCAAATAAAGTTGATAAGCACAAGATTAAGAGCATATGATGTTGCAAAGCACAAGAATAAGGACAAATGAGGTTTCTAAGCACAAGAACAAATGCAAATGAGGTTGATAAGCACAAGATCAAGGGCAAATGATTTTGCAAAGCACAGGAACAACGACAAATGAGATTCTTAAGTACAAGAACAAAAGGAAAATGAGATTGCTTGGCACACGATCAAGGTCAAATCATGTTTCTATTAATGAAAAACAATGACTAAGAAGATTGTTAAGCACCAGAACAAATATAAATGATGTTGCTTAGCACAAGAATAAGGTCAAATGTGGTTGTTAAGCACAATAACAAGCTCTAGAGTGGTTGATAAGTATATCAACAACGATAAAATAGGTTGCTAAACACAACAACAACAGCAAAAAGTGTTGATAAGCATATTAACAACGACAATTGAGGTCATTAAGCACAAGAACAAGGGTAAATGAGGTTCCTACGCACAAGAATAAATACAAATGAGGTGGATAAGCACAAGATCAAGGTCAAATTATGTCGCAAAGCACAAGAACAATGACAAATGAAGTTGTGAAGCATAAAAACAATGGCAGATGAGGAAGCTAAGTGCAAGAACTAGGGCAAATCAGGTTCCTATAATGAAAAACAGAGACTAAGGATGTTGTTAAGCACCAGAACAAATGTAAATGATATGCTGAGCCCCAGAACAAGGGTAAATGTTGTTGCTAAGTACAAAAAAAGGGCAAAAGGGGTTTATAAGAATATGAACAATGACAAATAACATTGCTAAACACGAAAAATAGCAAATGAGATCCCAAAGCACAAGAACAATGACCAATGAGGTTCTAAAAAACAAGAACAAATGCAAATGATTTTGGTAAGCATAAGAACAAATACAAATGACGTTGCTAACACAAGAACAATGGTAAATGAGGTTGCTAAGTATAAGAACAAGGGCAAATGACGTTTCTAAGCACAAGAACAAATGCAATGATGTTGCTAAGAACAAGAACAAGGGCGAAAGTGGTTGATAAACATATGAAAAACAACAATTGAGGTTGTTACGCACAAGAAAAAGAGCAAATTAGGTTCCTAAGAACAAAAACAAAGACTAATGAGGTTGTTAAGCACCAGAACAAATGCAACTGATGTTGCTAAGCACAAGAACAAGGGAAAATGTGGTTGCTAGGCACAAGAACAATGAAAAAGGCGTTGATAACCATATCAACAACGACAAATGAGGTTGCAAAGCACAGCAACAAGGGTAAAAGGGGTTGATAAGCATATGAACAACGACCATTCAGGTTGTTTTCCACAAGAATAAGAGCAAATGCAAATAAGGTTGATAAGCACAAGTCGAGGGCAAAAGATGTTGCAAAGGACAAGGACAACGACAAGCAAGGTTGTTAAGCATAAGAATAATAGCATATGATGCTGCTAAGCTCAAGAACAAGGACAAATCAGGCTCCTATAAATAAAAATAAAGACTAACCAGGTTGTTAAGCACGAGAACAATTGCAAATGATATGCTGAGCATCAGAAGAAATGCAAATGATGTTGCTGAGAACAAGGGCAAAAAGTTTCATAATCTTATCAACAACGACAATTCAGGTTTCTAAGTACAACAACAACGGCAAGAGGGGTTTATAAGCATATCAACAACGACAAATGATGGTGCTAAGCACAAGAACATACACAATGATGTTGCTAAGAACAAGAACAATGGCAAAAGTGGTTGATCAGCATAAAAACAAATGCAAATGATGTTGCTAACAACAAGAACAAGGGCAAAAGAGTTTTATAAGTAAATGAACAATGACAATTGTGGTTGTTAAGCACAAGAACAATGACAAATGAGGTTCCTAAGCACAATAACAAATACAAATAAGGTTGATAAGCACAAGATCAAGGGCATATGATGTAGCAAAGCACAAGAATAAGGGCAAATGAGGTTTCTAAGCACAAGAACAAATGCAAATGAGATTGATAAGCACAAGATGAAGGACAAATAATATTGCAAAGCACAAGAACAACGACAAATGAGGTTGTTAAGCACAAGAACAAAAGGAAAGTAAGGTTGCTTAACACACGATCAAGGGCAAATCAGGTTCTTAAGAACAAAAACAAAGACTAACGAGGTTGTTAACCACCAAAACAAATGCAAATGATGTTGCTAAGCACAAGAACAAGGCCAAATGTGGTTGCTAGGCACAATAACAAGGTTAAAAGTGGTTGATAAGTATATCAACAACGACAAATAAGGTTGCTAAGTACAGCAACAAAGGCAAAATGGGTTGATGAGCATATTAACAACGACAATTGAGGTTGTTAAGCACCAGATCAAGGGCAAATGAGGTTCTTAAATACAAGAACAAATACAAATGAGGTGGATAAGCACAAGATCAAAGGCAAATGATATTGCTAAGCACAAGAACAACAACAAATAAAGTTGTTAAGCACAAGAACAATGGCAAATCAGGTTTCTAAGCACAAGAACAAATACAAATAAGGTGGATAAACACAAGATCAAAGGCAAATGATGTTGCTAAGCACAAGAACAACAACAAATGAAATTGTTAAGCATAAGAACAATGGCCAATGACGTTGCTAAGTACAAGAACAAGCGCAAATCAGATTCATGTAATGAAAAACATTAACTAGGTTCTTAAGCACCAGAACAAATGGAAATGATATGCTGAGCTCCAGAACAAGGGCAAATGTGGTCGCTAAGCACAATAACAAGGGAAAAAGGGGTAGATAAGCATATGAACAACAAAAAATGAGGATGCTAAGCACAAGAACAAGAGCAAATGAGATCCCTAAGCATAAGAACATGGCCCTGTGAGGTTCTCAAAAATAAGAACAAATGCAAATGACGTTGCTAAGCACAAGAACAATGGCAAATGAGGTTGCTAAGTATAAGAACAAGAGCAATGACATTTCTGGGCACAAGAACAAATACAATGATGTTGCTCAGAGAAAGAACATTGTCAAAAGATGTTGATAAGCAAAAAAAAAACAACTGCATATGATGTTGCTTAGAAAAAGAACAAGGGCCAAAGCGGTTGATAAGTACATGAACAAAGAAAATTGAGGTTGTTAAGCACAACAAAAAAGGAAAATGAGGTTCCAAAGCACAAGCACAAATGCAAATGACGTTGATAAGCACAAGATCAAAGGCAAATGATATTGCAAAGCAGAAGAACAATGATAAATAAAGTTGTTCAGCACAAGAAGAAAGGCAAATGAGGTTGCTTACCACAAGATCAAGGGCAAATTATGTTCCTAAGAGCAAAAACAAAGACTAATGAGGTTGTTAAACACCAGAACAAATGCAAAGGATGTTGCTCAGCACAAGAACAAGAGAAAATGTGGTTGCTAGGCACAAGAATAATGGAAAAAGGCATTGATCATCATATCAACAATGCCAAATGAGGTTGCAAAGCACAACAACAAGCGCAAAAGGTGTTCATAAGCATATGAACAGCGATCTTTTAGGTTGTTACGCACAAGAATAAGGGCAAATGAGGTTCCTAAGCACAAGAACAAGGGCAAATGATGTTGCAAAGTACAAGAACAACGACAAACGAGGTTATTAAGCACAACAACAATGGCATATGATGCTGCTAAGCTTAAGAACAAGGACAAATCAGATTCTAATAAATAAAAATAAAGACTAACCAGGTTTTTAAGCATCAGAACAATTGCAAATGATGTGCTGAGCACCAGAAGAAATGCAAATGATGTCGGTAAGAACAAGAACAAGGGCAAAATGGTTGATAATCTTATCAACAACGACAATTCAGGTTGCTAAGCACAACAATAAAGACAAAACGGGTTGCTAAGCATATGAACAACGACAAATGAGGTTGCTAAGCACAAAAACATATACAATGGTGCTGCTAAGAACAAAAACAGTGACAAAAGAGGTTGATTAGCATAAGAACAAATGTAAATGATGTTGCCAAGAATAAGAACAAGGGCAAAAGAGGTTGACAAGCAAATGAACAACGACAATTGAAATTGTTAAACACAAGAACAAGGGCAAATGAGGTTCCTAAGCACAAGAACATATGCAAATAAGGTTAATAAGCACAACATCAAGGGCATATGATGTTGCAAACCATAAGAATAAGGGCAAAGAAAGTTTCTAAGCACAAGAACAAATGCAAAAGGGATACAAACAAGGTCAAATGAGGTTCCTAAGTACAAGAACAAATGCAAATAAGGTTCATAAGCACAATATCCAGGGCAAATTATGTAGCAAAGCGCAAGAACAACGACAAATGAGGTTGTCAAGCACAACAATAAGTGAAAATCATGTTGCTAAGCGTAAGAACAAGGGAAAAAAACGTTAAGAAGCATAGGAACAACAACAATTGAGGTTGTTAAGTACCCGAACAAGGTCAAATGAGGTTCCTAAGACAAAAACAAATGCAAATGAAGTTCATAAGCGCAAGATCAAGGGCAAATTATGCTGCAAAGCGCAAAAACAACGACAAATAAGGTTGTTAAGCATAAGAGCAAGTGTAAATGTTGTTACTAAGCACAAGAACAAGAGCAAAAGAGGTTAAGAAGCATATAAATAATGAGTATTGAGGTTGCTAAGCACACGAACAAGGGCAAATGAGGTTCCTAAGCACAAGAACAAATGCAAATGAGGTTCATAAGCACAATTTCAAGGGCAAAAGAGATTGTTAAGCACGCGAACAACGCCAATTGAGGTTGTTAAGCACAAAGACAAGGGCAAATGAGGCTCCCAGGCATAAAAACAAATGCAAATGAAGTTCATAAGCACAAAATCAAGGGCAAAAGAGGTTATTAAGCACACGAACAACACCAATTGAGGTTGTTAAGCACACAAACAAGAGCAAATGAGGCTCCTAAGCACAAAAACAAATGCAAATGATGTTCATAAGCACAAGATCAAGGGCAAAAGAGGTTATTAAGCACACGAATAACGCCAATTGAAGTTGTTAAGCATACAAACAAGGTCAAATGAGGTTCATGAGTACAAGAACAAATGCAAATGAGGTTCATAATCACAAGATCAAGGGAAAATTATGTTGCAAAGTGCAAGAACAACGACAAATAAGCTTGTTAAGCACAACCTCAAGTGTAAATGATGTTGCTAAGCATATGAACAAGGGCAAAAGAAGTTAAGAAGTATATGAACAACGATAATTGAGGTTGTTAAGCACTTGAACAAGGGCAAATGAGGTTCCTAACACAAGAACAAATGCAAATGACGTTTATAAGCACAAGATCAAGGGAAAAAAAAGGTTGTTAAGCACACGAACAATGCCAATTGAAGTTGTTATGCACACAAACAAGTGCAAATGAAGTTCCTAACCACAAGAACAAATACAAATGAGGTTCAAAACCACAATATCAAGGGCAAATTATGTTGTAAAGCGCAAGAACAACGACAAATGGGGTTGTTAAGCACAAGAACAAGTGCAAATATTGTTGCTAAACACAACAACAAGGGCAAATGAGGTTCCTATGCACAGGAATAAATGCAAATGAGGTTCATAAGCACAAGATCAAGGAAAATTTATGTTGCAAAGTGCAAGAACAATGACAAATGAGGTTGTTAAGCACAAGAACAAGTGCAAATGATATTGCTAAGCACTAGAACAAGGGCAAATGAAGTTAAGAAGCATATGAACAATGACAATCAGGGTTGTTAAGCACATGAAAAAGGGAAAATGAGGTTCTTAACCACAAGAACAAATGCAAATGAGGTGCATAAGCACAAGATCAAGGGAAAAAGAGGTTGTTCAGCACACGAACAATGCCAATAAAGTTGTTAAGCACACAAACAAGGGCAAATGAGGTTCCTAAGTACAACAACAAATGCAAATGAGGTTCATAAGCACAATATCAAGGGCAAATTATGTTGCAAATCGCAAGAACAACGACAAATTAGGTTGTTAAGTACAAGAACAAGTGTAAATGATGTTGCAAATCACAAGAACAAGGGCTAAAGAGGTAAAGAAGCATATGTACAACGACAATTGAGGTTGTTAAGCCCATGAATAAGGGCAAATGACGTTCTTAAGCACAAGAACAAATACAAATGATGTTCATAAGCACAAGATCAAGGGCAAAAAAGGTTGTTAAGCACACGAACAACGCCAATTGAGATTGTTAAGTATACAAACAAGGGCAAATGAGGTTCCTAAGCACAAAAACAAATGCAAATGAGGTTCATAAGCACAATATCAAAGGCAAATTATGTTGCAAAGCGCAATAACAACAACAAATGAGGTTGTTAAACACAAAAACAAGTGAATATTATGTTGCTAAGCGTAAGAACAAGGGAAAAAGAGGTTAAGAGGCATAGGAACCACAACAATTGAGGTAGTTAAGCATACCAACAAGGGCAAATGAGATTCATAAGCACAATATCAAGGGAAAATTATGTTGCAAAGAGCAAGAATAACGACAAACGAGGTTGTTAAGCGCAACAACAAGTGAAAATCATGTTGCTAAGCATAAGAACAAGTCAGAAGCATAGGAATAACGACAATTGAGGTTGTTAAGAACACAAACAAGGCCAATTCAAGTTCCTATGCACAAGAACAAATGCAAATGAGGTTCATAAGCACAAGATCGAGGCAAAAAGAGGTTGTTAAGCACACGAACAACGCCAATTGATGTTGTTAAGCACACAAACAAAGGCAAATGAGGTTCCTAAGCACAAAAACATATGCAAATGAGGTTCATAAGCACAATATCAAGGGCAAATTATGTTTCAAAGCACAAGAACAACGGCAAATGAGGTTGTTAAACACAACAACAAGTGAATATCATGTTGCTAACCATAAGAATATGGGAAAAAATAGTTAAGAAGCATAGGAATAACGACAATTGAGGTTGTTAAGCACTCGAACACGGGCAAATCAAGTTCCTATGCACAAGAACAAATGCAATGAGGTTCATAAGCACAAGATCTAGGGCAAAAGAGGTTGTTAAGCACACGAACAACCACAATTGAGGTTGTTAAGCACACAAACAAGGGCAGATGAGGATCCTAAGCACAAAAACAAATGCAAATGAGGTTCATAAGCACAATATCAAGGGTAAATTATGTTGCAAAGCGTAAGAATAATGACAAATGAGGTTGTTAAGAACAAGAACAAGTGCAAATGATGTTGCTAAGCACAACAACAAGGGCAATAGTGGTTAAGAAGCATATGAACAACGACAATGGAGGTTCTTAAGCACATGAACAAGGGCAAATGAGGTTCCCAAGCACAAGAACAAATAAAAATGAAGTTCATAAGCACTAGATCAAGGGCAAAACAGATTATTAAGCACACGAACAACGCCAATTGAGGTTGTTAAGTATATAAACAAGGGCAAATGTGGTTCCGAAGCACATGAACAAATGCAAATGAGCTTCATAAGCACAATATCAAGGGCAAATTATGTTGCTAAGCGCAAGCACAACGACAAATAAGGTTGTTAACCACAACAACAAGTGAAAATCATGTTTTTAAGCAGAAGAACAAGGGAAAAAGAGGTTAAGAACCATAGGACTAACAACAATTGAGGTTCTAAAGCACACAAACAAGGGCAAATCAGGTTCCTATGCACAAGAACAAATGCAAATGAGGTTCATCAGCATGAGATCTAGGGCAAAAGAGGTTGTCAAGCACACGAACAACGCCAATTGAGGTTGTTAAGCACACAAACAAGGGCAAATAAGGCTCCCAGGCATAAAAACAAAGGCAAATGAAGTTCATAAGCACAAATATCAAGGGTAAATTATGTTGCAAAGCGAAAGAACAACGACAATGAGGTTGTTAAGCACCAGAACAAGTGCAAATGATGTTGGTAAACACAACAACAAGGGTAAAAGAGGTTAAGAAGCCTCTGAACAACGACAATTGAGGTTGTTAAGCACACGAATAAGGACAAATATGGTTCCAATGCATAGGAATAAATGCAAATGAGGTTCATAAGAACAAGATCAAGGGCAATTTATGTTGCAAAGCGCAAGAACAACGACAAATGAGGTTTTTAAGCACAATAAAAAGTATAAATGATGTTACTAAGCACTAGAACAAGGGGCCAATGAGGTTAAGAAGCATATGAACAACGATAATCGAGGTTGTTAAGCACATGAACAAGGGCAAATGAGGTTCCTAAGTACAAGAACAAATGCAAATGAGGTGCATCAGCACCAGATATAGGGCAAAAGAGGTTAAGCACACGAGCAACGCCAATTGAAGTTGGTAAGCACACAAACAAGGGCAAATGAGGTTCCTAAGTACAAGAACAAATGCAAATGAAGTTCATAAGCACAATATGAAGGGCAAATTATGTTGCAAATCGCAAGAACAACGACAAATGAGGTTGTTAAGCAGAACAACGAGTGCAAATGATGTTGCTAAGCACAACAACAAGGGCAAAAGATGTTAAGAAACATATAAACAACGACAACTGAGGTTGCTAAGCGAAAGAACAAGGGAAAAAGAAGTTAAGAAGCATACGAACAACGACAATTGTGGTTGTTAAACACATGAACAAGGGCAAATGACGTTCCTAAGCACAAGAATAAATGCAAATTAGATTTATAAGCACAAGATCAAGGCAAAAGAGGTTGTTACGCATACAAACAACTCTAATTGAGGTTGCTAAGCACACAAACAATGCTAAGTGAGGTTGTTAACACACAAACAAGGGCAAATTCGTTTCCTAGCACAAAACCAAAGGCAATTAAGTTCATAAGCACGAGATCAAGGACAAAAGATATTATTAAGCACACGAACAATGCTAATTGAGATTGTTAAGCATACAAACAAGGGAAAATGAGGTTCATAAGTATAAGATCAAGGGCAAAAGAGGTTGTTAAGCACACGAACAACGGCAGTTGAAGTTGTTTAGCACACAAACAAAGGCAAATGAGGTTCCTAAGCTCAAGATTAAATGCAAATGAGGTTAAAAATCACAATATCAAGGGCAAATTATGTTGCAAAACGCAAAAACAACGACAAATGAGGTTGTTAAGCACAACAACAAGTGCAACTGATGTTGCTAAGCACAACAACAAGGGCAAAAGAGCTTAAGAAGCAGAGGAACAACGACAATTGAGGTTGTTAGGCACCCGAACAAGGGCAAATGAGGTTCCTAAGACAAGAACAAATACAAATGAAGTTCATAAGCAAAATATCAATGGCAAATTATGTAGCAAAGCGCAAGAACAACGACAAATGAAGTTGTTAAGTAGAAGAACAAGTGCAAATGTTGTTGCTAAGCACAAGAACAAGGGCTAAAGAGATTCACAAGCATATAAACAACGATAATTGAGGTTGTTAAGCACAAGACCAAGGGCAACTGACGTTCCTATGCACAAGAACAAAGGCAAATGAGGTTCATAAGCACAAGATCTAGGGCAAAAGAGGTTGTTAAGCATACGAACAACGCCAATTGAAGTTGTTAAGCACACGAACAAGGGCAAATGAGGTTCCTAAGCACAAAAACAAATGCAAATGAGGTTCATAAGCACAATATCAAGGGCAAATTATGTTGCAAAGCGAAAGAACAAGGACAAACGACGTTGTTAAGCACAACAACAAGAGAAAATCATGTTGCTAAGCATAAGAACAAGTAAGAAGCATAGGAATAACGACAATTGAGGTTGTTAAGCACACAAATAGGGGCAAATCAAGTTCCTATGTATAAGAACAAATGCAAATGAGATTCATAAGCACAAGATCTAGGGCAAAAGTGGTTGTTAAGCACACGAACAACACCAATTGAGGTTGTTAAGCGCACTAACAAGGGCAAATGAGGCTCCTAAGCACAAAAACAAATGCAAATGATGTTCATAAGCACAATATCAAGGGCAAATTATGTTGCAAAGCCAAGAACAACGACAAATAAGGTTGTTAAACACAACAACAAGTGAATATCATGTTGCTAAGCATAAGAACAAGGGAAAAGATGGTTAAGAAGCATAGGAACAACGACAATTGAGGTTGTTAAGCAACCGAACCAGGGCAAATCAAGTTCTTATGCACAAGAACAAATGCAAATGAGGTTCATAAGCACAAGATCTAGGGCAAAAGAGGTTGTTAAGCACACAAACAACGCCAATTGAGGCTGTTAAGCACACAAACAAGGGCAAATGAGCTTCCTAAGCACAAAAAGAAATGCAAATGAGGTTCATAAGCACAATATTAAGGGCAAATTATGTTGTGAAACGGAAGAACAATGACAAATAAGGTTGTTAAACACAACAACAAGGGAATATCATGTTGGTAAGCATAAGAACAAGGGAAAAAATAGTTAAGAAGCATAGGAACAACGACAATTGAGGTTGTTAAGCACCTGAACAAGGGCAAATCAAGTTCCTATGCACAAGAACAAATAAACATGAGGTTCATATGCACAAGATCTTGCGCAAAAGAGGTTGTTAAGCACACGAACAACGCCAATTGAGGTTGTTAAGTATACAAACAAGGGCAAATGAGGTTCCGAAGCACATGAACAGATGCAAATGAGCTTCAAGCACAATATCAAGGGCAAATTATGTTGCAAAGCGCAAGAACAACGACAAATGAGGTTATTAAGCACAACAACAATTGAAAATCATGTTTTTAAGTACAAGAACAAGGGAAAAAGATGTTAAGAAGCATAGGACTAACAACAATTGAGGTTGTTAAGCACACGAACAATGGAAAATCAGGTTCCTATGCGCAAGAACAAATGCAAATGAGGTTCATTAGCACAAGATCTAGGGCAAAAGAGGTTGTTAAGCACACGAACAACGCAAATTGAGGTTGTTAAGGACACAAACAAAGGCAAATGAGGTTCCTAAGTACAAGAACAAATGTAAATAAGGTTAATAAGCACAATATCAAGGGTAAATTATTTAGCAAAACGAAAGAACAATGACAATGAGGTAGTTAAGCACAAGAACAAGTGTAAATGATGTTGCTAAACACAACAACAAGGGCAAAAGAGGTTAAGAAGTCTCTGAACAACGACAATTGAGGCTGTTAAGCACACGAATAAGGGCAAATAAGGTTCCAATGCACAGGAACAAATACAAATGTGGTTCATAAGCACAAGATCAAGGGCAATTTATGTTGCAAAGCGCAAGAACAACGACAAATGAGGTTGTTAAGCACAAGAATATGTATAAATGATGTTGCTAAGCACTAGAACAATGGCCAATAAGGTTAAGAAGAATATGAACAACGACAATCGAGGTTGTTAAGCACATAAACAAGGGCAAATGAGGTTCCTAAGCACAAGAACAAATGCAAATGAGGTGCATAAGTACTAGATATAGGGCAAAAGATGTTAAGCACACGAACAATGCCAATTGAAGTTGTTAAGCACACAAACAAGGGCAAATGAGGTTCCTAAGTACAAGAACAAATGCAAATGGGGTTCATAAGCACAATATCAAGGGTAAATTATGTTGCATATCGCAAGAACAATGACAAATGAGGTTGTTAAGCAGAACAACAAGTGCAAATGTTGTTGCTAAGCACAACAACAAGGGCAAAAGATGTTAAGAAGCCTATAAACAACGACAATTGAGGTTGCTAAGCGAAAGAACAAGGGAAAAAGAGGTTAAGAAGCATACGAACAACGACAATTGAGGGTGCTAAACACACGAACAAGGGCAAATAAGGTTCCTAAGCACAAGATCAAGGCAAAAGAGGTTGTTAAACACACAAACAACTCTAATTGAGGTTACTAAGCACACAAACAACGCTAATTGAGGTTGTTAAGCACACAAACAATGGCAAATTCGTCTCCTAGGCACAAAAACAAAGGCAAATGAAGTTCCTAAGCACGAGATCAAGGACAAAAGAGATTATTAAGCACACGAACAATGCCAATTAAGGTTGTTAAGCATACAAACATGGGCAAACGAGGTTCATAATATAAGATCAAGGGCAAAAGAGATTGTTAAGCACACGAACAATGCCAATTGAAGTTGTTTAGCACACAAACAAGGGCAAATGAGGTTCCAAACCACAAGAACAAATGCAAATGAGGTTCAAAAGCGCAAGAACAACAACAAATGAGGTTGTTAAGCACAACAACAAGTGCAACTGATGCTGCTAAGCACAACAACAAGGGCAAAAGAGGTTAAGAAGCAGAGGAACAACGACAATTGAGGTTGTTAGGCACCCGAACAAGGGCAAATGAGGTTCCTAAGACAAGAACAAATATACATGAAGTTCATAAGCAAAAGATCAATGGCAAATTATGTAGCAAAGCGCAAGAACAACGACAAATGAGGTTGTTATGTAGAAGAACAAATGTAAATGATGTTGCTAACCACAAGAACAAGGGCTAAAGAGGTTAACATGCATATGAACAACGACAATTGAGGTTGCTAAGCATAAGACCAAGGGCAAATGACGTTCCTATGCACAAGAACAAATGCAAATGAGGTTCGTAAGCACAAGATCTAGGTCAAACGAGGTTGTTAAGCACATAAACAACGCCAATCGAGGTTGTTAAGCATACAAACAAGGGCAAATGAGGTTCCTAAGCACAAAAACAAATGCAAATGAGGTTCATAAGCACAATATCAAGGGCAAATTATGTTGCAAATCGCAAAAACAATGACAAACGAGGTAGTTAAGCACAACAACAAGTGAAAATCATGTTGCTAAGCATAATAACAAGGGAAAAAATGGTTAAGAAGCATAGGAACAATGACAATTGAAGATGTTAAGCACCCGAACAAGGGCAAATCAAGTTCCTATCCACAAGAACAAATGCAAATGATGTTCATAAGCACAAGATCTAGGGCAAAAGAGGTTGTTAAGTACACGAACAATGCCAATTGAGGTTGTTGAGCACAAAAACAAGGGCAAATGAGGTTCCTAAGCACATGAACAAATGCAAATGAGCTTCATAAGCACAATATCAAGGGCAAACTATGTTGCAAAGCGCAAGAGCAACGACAAATAAGGTTGTTAAACACAACAACAAGTGAATATCATGTTGCTAAGCATAAGCACAAGGGGAAAAATGGTCAAGAAGCATTGGCATAACGACAATTGAGGTTGTTAAGCACCCGAACAAGGGCAAATCAAGTTCCTATGCATAAGAACAAATGCAAATGAGGTTCATAACCACAAGATCTAGGGCAAAAGAAGTTGTTAAGCACACGAACAACGCCAATTGAGGTTGTTAAGCACACAAACAAGGGCAAATGAGGTTCCTAAGCACAAAAACAAATGTAAATGATGTTCATAAGCACAATATCAAGGGCAAATTATGTTGCAAAGCGAAAGCACATCGACAATGAGGTTGTTAAGCACAAAAACAAGTGCAAATGATGTTGCCAAACACAACAACAAGGGCAAAAAGAGGTTAAGAAGCCTCTGAACAACGACAATTGTGGTTGTTAAGCACACGAATAAGGGCAAATAAGGTTCCAATGCACAGGAACAAATGCAAATGAGGTTCATAAGCACAATATCAAGGGCAATTTATGTTGCAAAGCGCAAGAACAACGACAAATGAGGTTGTTAAGCACTAGAACAAGGGCCAATGAGGTTAAGAAGCATATGAACAACGACAATCGAGGTTGTTAAGCACATGAACAAGTGCAAATGAGATTCCTAAGCACAAGAATAAATGCCAATGAGGTTCATAACCACAAGATCTAGGGCAAAAGAGGTTGTTAAGCACACGAACAACACCAATTGAGGTTGGTAAGCACACAAACAAGGGCAAATGAGGTTCCTAAGCACAAAAACAAATGCAAATGAGGTTCATAAGCACAATATCAAGGGTAAATTATGTTGCAAAGCGCAAGAACAACGAAAAATGAGATTGTTAAGCACAAGAACTAGTGCAAATGATGTTGCTAAACACTACAACAAAGGTAATAGAGGTTTAGAAGCATATGAACAACGACAATAGAGGTTCTGAAGCACACGTACAAGGGCAAATGAGGTTCCACAAGAACAAATACAAATGAGGTTCATAAGAACTAGATCAAGGGCAAAAGAGATTGTTAAGCACACGAACAAAGCCAATTGAGGTTGTTAAGTGCACAAATAAGGGCAAATGATGTTCCGAAGCACAGGAACAAATGCAAATAAGCTTCATAAGCACAATATCAACGGCAAATTATGTTGCAAAACACAAGAACAATGACAAATGAGGTTAGTAAGCACAACAATAAGTGAAAATGCAAATCAGGTTAAGAACAACGGAAAAAGAGGTTAAGAAGCATAGGAATAACGACAATTGAGGTTGTTAAGCACACGAACAAGGGCAAATCAGGTTCCAATGCACAAGAACAAATGCAAATGAGGTTTATAAGCACAAGATCTAGAGCAAAAGAGCTTGTTAAGCACACGAACAACGCCAATTGAGGTTGTTAAGCACACAAACAAGGGCAAATGAGGTTCCTAAGCTCAAGAACAAATGTAAATGAAATTCATAAGCACAATATCAAGGGTAAATTATGTTGTAAAACGCAAGAACATGGACAAATGAGGTTGTTAAGCATAACAACAAGTGCAAATGATGTTGCTAAGCACAAAAACAAGGGCAAAAGAGGTTAAGAAGAATATGAACAACGATAATGGAGGTTCTTAAGCACAAGAATAGGGCCAATGAGGTTCCTAAGCACAAGAACAAATGCAAATGATGTTCATAAGCACAAGATCAAGGGCAAAAGAGGTTGTTAAGCACACGAACAACGGTAATTGAGGTTGTTATGCACACAAACAAGAGCAAATGAGGTTCCTAAGCACAAGAACAAATACAAATGAGGTTCAAAAGCACAACATTAAGGGCAAATTATGTTGTAAAGTTAGAGAACAACGGCAAATGATGTTGTTAAGCACAACAACAAGTGTAAATGATGTTGCTAAGCATAAGAACTAGGGCAAAAGATGTTAAGAAGCATATGAAAAACAACAATTGAGGTTGTTAAGCACACGAAAAAGGGGAAATGAGATTCCTAAGTAGAAGAACAAAGGCAACTGAGGTTCATAAGCACAAGATCAAGGCCAAGTTATGTTGCAAAGCGTAAGAACAACGACAAATGAGGTTGTTAAGCACAACAATAACTGTAAATGATGTTGCTAAGCACAAGAACAAGGGCGAAAGAGGTTAAGAAGGAGATGAACAACGACAATTGAGGTTGTAAAGCGCATGAACAAGGACAAATGAGGTTCCTAAGCACAAGAGCAAATGCAAATGATATTCATAAGCACAAGATCAAGGGAAAAAGAGGTTGCTAAGCACACGAACAACACCAATTGAGGTTGTTATGCAGACAAATTAGACCAAATGAGGTTCCTACGCATAAGAACAAATACAAATGAGGTTCACATGAACAATATCAAGGGTAAATTGTTTAGTAAAGTAGAAGAACAACGGCAAATGACGTTGTTAAGCACAAGAACAAGGGTGAATGATGTTGTTAAGTATAGGAACAAGGGCTAAAGAGGTTAAGAAGCATATGAACAACGACAATTGAGGTTGTTAAGCACATGAACAATGGCAAATGAGCTTCCTAAGCACAAGAAAAAATACAAATGACGTTTATAAGCACAAGATCAAGGGAAAAAGAGGTTGTGAAGCACACGAACAACACCAATTGAGGTTGTTATGTAGACAAACAAGAGCAAATGAGGTTCCTAAGCATAAAAACAAATGCAAATGAGATTCAAATGCACAATATCAAGAGCAAATAATGTTGTTAAGGACAAGAACAAGTGTAAATGATATTGCTAAGCATAAGAACAAGGGCAAAAGAGGTTAAGAAGCATATGAAAAACAACAATTAAGGTTGTTAAGCACATGAAAAAGGGGAAATGAGATTCCTAAGCAGAAGAACAAAGGCAAATGAGGTTCATAAGCATAAGATCAAGGCCAAATTATGTTGCAAAGCGTAAGAACAACAACAAATGAGGTTGTTAAGCACAACAATAAGTGTAAATGATGTGACTAAGCACAAGAACAAGGGCTAAAGAGGTTAAAAAGCATATGAACAACAACAATTGAGGTTGTTAAGCACTTGAACTAGAGCAAATGAGGTTCCTAAGCACAAGAACAAATGCAAATGAGGTTCATAAGCACAATATCAACAGCAAATTATGTTGTCAAGCGTAAGAAAAACGACAAATGGGGTTGTTAAGCACAACAATAAGTGAAAATCATGTTGCTAAGCATAAGAACAAGGGAAATAGAGGTTAAGAAGCATAGGAACAATGACAATTGAGGTTGTTAGGCACCCGAAAAGGGCAAATGAGGTTCCTAAGACAAGAACAAATACAAGTGAAGTTCATAAGCAAAAGATCAATGGCAAATTATGTTGCAAAGTGCAAGAACAACGACAAATGAGGTTGTTAAGGGAACAAGTGTAAATGATGTTGCTAACCACAAGAACAAGGGTAGGTTAACAAGCATATGAACAACGACAATTGTGGTTGTTAAGCACAAGACCAAGGGCAAATGACGTTCCCTAAGCACAAGAACAAATACAAATGATGTTCATAAGCGCAAGATCAAGGGAAAAAAAAGGTTGTTAAGCACACGAACAACACCAATTGAGGTTGTTAAGCATAGAAACAAGGGCAAATGAGGTTCCTAAGCACAAAAACAAATGCAAATGAGGTTCATAAGCACAATATCAAGGTTAAATTATGTTGCAAAGCGTAAGAACAACGACAAATGAGGTTGTTAAACACAACAACAAGTGAATATCATGTTGCGAAGTGTAAGAAGAATGGAAAAAGAGGTTAAGAAGCATAGGAACCACAACAATTGAGGTTGTTAAGCATACCAACAAGGGCAAATGAGGTTCATAAGCACAATATCAAGGGCAAATTACGTTGCAAAGCGCAAGAATAACGACAAACGAGATTGTTAAGCACAACAACAAATGAAAATCATGTTGCTAAGCATAAGAACAAGTAAGAAGCATAGGAATAACGATAATTGAGGTTGTTCAGCACACAAACAAAGGCAAATCAAGTTGCTATGCATAACAACAAATGCAAATGAGGTTCATAATCATAAAATATAGGGCAGAAGAGGTTGTTAATCACACAAACAAGAGCAAATGTGGTTCCTAAGCACAAAAACAAAAGCAAATGATGTTCATAAGCACAATATCAAGGGCAAATTATGTTGCAAAGCGCAAGAACATCGACAAATAAGGTTGGTAAACACAACAACAAGTGAATATCATGTTGCTAAGCATAAGAACAAGGGAAAAAATGGTTAAGAAGCATAGGAACAACGACAATTGAGGATGTTAAGCACCCGAACAAGGGCAAATCAAGTTCCTATGCAAAAGGAAAAAGGCAAATGAGGTTCATAAGCACAAGATCTAGGGCAAAAGAGGTTGTTAAGTACACGAACAACGCCAATTGAGGTTGTTGAGCACACAAACAAGGGCAAATGAGGTTCCTAAGAACAAAAACAAATGCAAATGAGGTTCATCAGCACAATATCAAGGGCAAATTATGTTGCAAAGCGAAAGAGCATAAGCATGTTGCTAAGCACAATATCAAGGGCAAATTTTGTTGTTGTTAAACACAACAACAAGTGAATATCATGTTGCTAAGCATAAGAACAAGGGAAAAAATGGATAAGAAGCATAGAAACAACGACAATTGAGGTTGTTAAGCACCCGAACAAGGGCAAATCAAGTTCATATGCACAAGAACAAATGCAAATGAGGTTCATAAGTACAAGATCTAGGGCAAAAGAGGTTGTTAAGCACACGAACAACGCCAATTGAGGTTGTTAAGCGTACAAACAAGGGCAAATGAGGTTTCTAAGCACAAAAACAAATGCAAATGAGGTTCATAAGCACAATATCAAGGGTAAATTACGTTGCAAAGCGCAAGAACAACGACAAATGAGGTTGTTAAGCACAAGAACTAGTGCAAATGATATTGCTAAGCACAAATGCAAATAAAGTAGAACATATAAGGTTCTATATGGTTGAAATTGTACAGTGAATGGATATAATATCATTATTTAGTTAATTCCACTCTCATATTCTACTAATTTAAAGTTAAAAGGAATCTACAAACGATTTAGGTGTCAATTCACCGGTCATGGTTGGAAATAAAGTAATCTACCAAACATTTTTTTTATGTTAATTCACCGATTAATTGTAGTTTTGGTTGCTTTGTGCATAATTGTAAATTACATAAATTAAGTTAAATAAAGAGGAGGAATCACAGATAAAAAACCAATTCGTGTGGATGACTAGATGACTATGCACCGTTTATAGATCAGATTTATGATAAAAGAAAATAAATAAATATTAATATTACAACAAGAAAAAAAAAGTTAAAACAAATACAATTTGTAATTAAGAATAATCAAATTTACTTTACATCCTAGATTGTGTATGTATTGCTATTTTATTTTTAAGTATAGATCCAAGCATATCTATTTTAAATTCAATAATTTTCACTATCTTTACTATTTATTTATTTTTTATATTATACATTGAAGCAAGAAAGAAATAATTTATTTACTGATTTTAGGTTACCCCGAAGTGCTTGCGTCGAAGGGAGCACTCCTTGGATTGCGGCTGTTTGAATCTAGAGGTTGTTGCGTCTATCGGTGGTGGCAGTCTTAAGGCCAAGATAGAGAGAGAGTGGGAGGGATAGATGAATACGGTTTTGAGAGAGCGAGAGATGGTGATCAGGGCAGCTGTGACGGGGTGGGGTTTAATTAAATAGAGGGGTTTCCTCTAGGTTTTAGTTAGGTCGGGTTGACTCTTAATAATGGTTGCCACGTGGCATTGTTTAATGTATTTTTTTTTTTTGTTCACATTGTTCACTATATAAAATTGACTGGAAGTACAAAATGTAATTGGATCCGACCCAATAATGGTTGAAACGTGGCATTATTCAGTGTATCTTTTATATTTGTATATTGATATTTGTTTACAGTACACAATTTAGTTGGATAAGACCCAATAATGATTGCATCTTGACATTATTCACTGTATTATTTTTTCTATTGACATGTGTTCACTTTATCAAATTGCAAGTCTAAACTGAATTTTATTGGATCCGACCCACTAATAGTTGCGATGTGGCATTGTTCACTATATCTTTTTATTGAATGTATCAAATTGAAGGGTTGTACATAATTTAATTAGATCCGATTCATTATTCGTTGCAACGTGGCATTGTTCACTGTAAATTTTTTTCTATTGACATTTGTTCACCGGATCAAATTGAATAATTATACATAATTTATTTGATCGGTTCCACAAATAGTTGCGACATGGCATTGTTCACTATATCTTTTTATCTATTAACATTTGTTCACTATCTCAAATTAAAAGATTTTACATTATTTAATTTGATCCGACCCACTATTGCTTGTTAAGTGGTACTGTTCGTTGTATCTCTATTTTCTATTGACATTTGTGCACCGAATCAAATTGAAGGACGATACATAATATAATTGATATAACCTACTAATGGTTCCTAAGTGGCATTATTCGATGTACCCTTTTTTTTCCCTATGACATTTGTTTACCGTACGTATCAAATTGAAGGTTTGTATTAAAATTAGTTGGATTCGACCCACATATGGTTACTATGTGACATTGTTCATTGCATCTTTTTTTTTATTGATATTTGTTCATTGTATAAAATTTCAGGGTTGTATAGCATTTAATTGGATCCGATCCATAATAGTTAAGACGAGGCACTGTTCATTGTATCTTTTTTTGCTATTGACATTTATTAACCATATCAAATTAAAAAATTATAATAAATAATTATTTGATCTCACCCACTAATGATTGCTACGTGGCATTGTTGTTCGCTGTATCTTTTTTTGTGGACATTTGTACATGATATCAAATTGATCGATTGTATGTAATCGAATTTGATTTAGCCCACTAATGGTTGCATGGTGGTATTGTTCAGGATATCTTTTTGTCTCTATAAATATTTGTTCACCATATCAAATTGAATTATTGTACGGAATTTAACTGGATTGGTTCCACTAATGGTTGCAACGTGGCCTTGTTCACTATATCTTTTTTTTTTCTATTAACATTTATGAAAATTTAATTAAATTTCAATATACATAATTAAAATTTTAAAATCATAGCTAGGGTGACTTAACCAATTGTTGGCTAAGCCTCCCTAATGTCTTTTTAATCTGATTAACATGTATTCTTTTCATATATATAACAACATAACTAATTGTTATTAATAATTAAAAAAATACGTATAGAACATAAATCCAGCTAATAATAACATGAATATATATAGTTCTTAGTAAAAAATTAAGAATAACAATATTCATTAAATAGTATTCTACATAATCTTGCATAATATATTTTAACTAAGAATAACACAATCATTCAGTAGACCACATCGATCCGATAAATGATTTATTACTGAGTTTTGTACTCGATCCTATTTTATTTTTTTGCAATTTTTTTTTTGTGACGAAAGTTGATGGTTTAGAAAATAATTAATCCAGCACAATATATTTTAACTAACAGTATTACAAAAATCATGTTTTTCCCCCGGGGCGAGACGTACAACAACAAAGTCTCACCACAAATTATGATTAGGAGTACTGTATGCATATCAATATGATCGAAGTTTATTTGTGTTTTCAATTCAATTCGTAATTAACCAGCGAATTATAATACTTTCAGTTTATAATACAATCATTATAACTTGAAATATGTTCAACCTGTAATATTTTACACGGTCAAATTCTACAAAAAACGCGAGTGCCAATATAAAAAAAATAGCAGATGCATTGATATATGAGGAGGGTTCAAATGTCTTTATTAATTGAGTCCAACGAGTAAGATTTTTTCTATGATCCCAATTGATTTTCATTACTTCGTACTAACCCAAAAGATGGATCCATGTTTGTTTTCATCATTCAATCGGAAGCTTATTTGATGAACCAGTAAAAGATAGATATGAACCGCCTAAAAAAATTTGTGGCCTAATTCCTAGTTTTATATTTTATGAAGTATAAAGAAAAAGAAGACCAGCCAATAAAAACTCGAACTCATTATATATACACTGCATATATAACTTATAATTAATAAATTATTACATGTATTATTAATTATGGATTGAATCATTTACGTAATTCAATTTAATTGAATTAATCGAAGTAAACATTGTATTCATGTAAATTGAATAATTTTGGTTAAAACAATTTAAATTAGTGTCAACATAACAAAATATTTATTCTAAGTTTAGACAACGGGTCTATCATTATATGAAATGACCACAAATATTATTGCTATTCACGCAAATAATCTCCTGCATTTCGAATATTAATCGAAGGTTGGAAGGTTGGAAAATCAAACCTCAACTAGTTCTCGCGGTGATTTGTGAGCTCATGATTCAGATATGCGCTTTAGGTCCAGTAAGCTGACCATTCTGTGTTCACTTTTAATCACTTTATCTCCCTTTTGTGAATTTTGCATCACGTATTAATCAATTGAATTATTTGTTTTGGAAATTATTGTTTTATGAGTCATTTGAAGAGAACTTCGAGGGAAGGTGGATTGTCTCCCAGAAGGAGCTAGCATTACAAAGGGACAATCTCATTTATTTATCTCATATGTTTTTCCTTTGTATCATTCTACTACGTACATTACATAAAAAATAATTACTTACGCTGCATGCATCCTGTTGTCGGGTGTATGGAAATATGCAAAAAGTGATTGACACCAAGACTATTGCCTCCTCGATACATTGAATGACAAAAGGTATGACATTGTCAAGGAACTCAACAAAACCAATATCCCTCAAAGATGGCACAATTGTGCTTCAATACGAGTTTCGTTTTCAATATGGGCTCTCATGTGGTGGCGCCTATCTCAAGTATCTTATTCCACAAGAGGCTGCCTGGGTCACCAAGGAGTTTGACAATGAGTCTCCTTACACCATTATGTTTGGACCTGACATTTTTGCTGATAAACACAATGTTCAATTCATAATATTCAAGCAAAAGAACCCCAAAAATGGTGATTTTGTCAAGCACAATCTCATGTACCCACCTTTTACTCCATTTGACAAACTCACACAAGTCCATACTGCGATTATCACCGCTGATAGCCACCTGTACATCTTCCTCGACGGTAAGGAGGAGAAGAAGGCCAACTTCCTGTCAAGGGAGCATTTTGAACCACCTCTCATGCCGCCAAAAACATTCCCAATCCGGATGACTAGAAGCCTGAGGCCTGGGACGAATACTTATCCCGGAAACGAGCAACCCTGATAATTGAGATGAGGATGCCCCATTGGAGATAGAAGATGAAGATGTAATTAAACCTGAGGGCCGGTTGGATGATGAGCCCAAAGAAATTTACTTTTTTGGGGCAACCAAGCCCGTATACTCGGATGATGAAAAGGATGGTACATTGGGAGGCACTAAAGATTGACAAACCGAAATGCATGGAAGCACCCGGTTGTGGTGAGTGGAAGAGGCCCATGAAGAGAAACCCAGCTTATAATGGTAAGTGGCAGGCAGCTTTGATTGATAACCCAAATTACAAGAGTATCTGGAAGCCAAGGAAGATCCCTAATCCTTCCTTTCCTCTTGAGAAGCCCAATTTGCTACTTTGAGAAGTAATTAACAAAACAATGGTTTAATTGCAAACCTAACAGGGGGTGTACTTTGCAAACAAACTGTAACCGCTATATTAGTTCAAACAATGGTTTGACCATACATATTTGTGATTAAAATGAACAACCATGGTTAGAATTCCTCGTTTGTCATGTTTCCATAGTTCAAAAAGGCAAAGATCTCCTTGTTTCAGTCCATTAATGCATGCAAATTTTTGCCAACCTTTACCTTTGCATTCCACATACTTCTATTATTACAATAGTTGTTTGCAGTGCATGTCTTGCTTTTCTTATCTAAATCGGCACGTAACAAAGTAACCTTTTTCTTCTTTCTTTGAAGAAGTTTGCATGGAAAATGTTGACAACACACTTGGCAGCTGAAGATTTGGAGATCAAGCAAGATATGCTAGGATCCATATCCATTCAAAGAAGGAAAGAAGATGTGGACGAAAGATGAATATGCGCAACAAATATAATCTTTCATATATAGATAGTAGTTGATTTCTTTATAATGTTAGATTGAGTATTCTATGTTTAACGCATGTAATTGATTTACTTGAATATCTAGCTGAGTTGATAAATAGGAAGAGCAACAGCCTTGTAATTTAATTAAGGAAAAGAGAAATAAAAATATGGGAGGGAAGGGAGATTCTTGGGAGACTTGTGTTTGAGTTGTCTCCATTATTTTTGACATAGCCACCAGGTAAGGCCTGCTGTATAGTTCGATAGCAATTTGTCTTGTTTCCTAAATAGCAATTTTTACTAACCATGGCAATCGAAGAAATGGTTAACGTACAAGAGCACAATAATCCCTGTATGTATTAGAATTGGTTGGAGCCAAGATTTTGACGCTCAATACATGTAATTCGTTAGGAGTAGTTCTTGTCGAGCAGCAGCTGATTCAGATTATTGCCCTCTCTTTCCTATCTAGTGTAGTTGAGCCGGTCAAGGTATATACACCTCCAACTTTGTTGTGTGATCGTCATATTCTAATTGAATCTGTACTGTCAATTTATTTAATTATGCAAACGGGTTTTTTTATTATGAATATTTTGAATAGAATTGTAGACATGACGTACTGTATTCAGGCATGTTGTGTTTAGGTATGTCTGAAACAATTACTGTATACCTAAACGGGGAAAAACATAATAGTGTCATGCTATACAATACAGTGCGGGAAACAGATACAACACACCTATGGACACGGCACAGTATGTCTACACATGCCGAGAAGTGTTATTTTTTAATATTATATTTTTCACTTTTCATTTCATGAAAAATGATAACCAAGTGGTTCTCAACTCTACGAATTTGATGTATCATTTGGATTATTACTGGCCATATATTCTGCATTAAGCCATAGTGCTGGCATACAGCTAACAAGAAGAATCAGAAACTATCAGAACAACAAATCAGATCCATCAAGTATTTCATCTTGTACCACAGGTTCAGGACAATTAATTAAGCCATGGTACCAACTACTCCCAACTAATTCCAGTTAAAAAATACTGTCAACATTATTAGGTTAATCCACTAACAATAAACCTCGACCCTTTACAAACTGTTGGCGCACTTTCTCTTTCGATAAACTGTATCAATTTATACACCACCTGTACAATTATTAGTTTATACTTCTACTTGAATGTTTTTATAGAATAGTTCTTTTTTAAGCCATCAATTCACTAGAAACTAAAATCATTTGTCAGAGTTAACAACAGACCTGCCATCATTTTCATTAGAAACAAAAACTAAGCCATCAATTTCACGAGAAACTAAAATCAAGTATCAGTAGTACGTAACAACAGAACTGCCACAACCAAGTTTACCAGTCATAACAAAAAAACATCCAACATAAAAAACAAAGAAGTTAAATAAGTCAGTAACCTGACCGAAGAACTCATGCCCTTCCTCATGCATCACATTCCTGATTATTACAATGAACAAAAAGGGCTTGTAACCTTTATATATATCTTAGCTACTAATTATTACAATGAACTACCATAGTCAGAATTCCTTGCTTGTCTTGCTTCCTCAGTTCAAAAAGGCACAAGTCCCCAGGTTTCAGTCCATTTCTGCGTGCAAATTGGCACCAACCCGTTTTTATGCATCCCGTCCTTTTATTCATCAAGTAGTAGATTCCAGTAACAGAGTTTCTGTTATCTAAATCAGCAGGTAACATAGTAATCTTCTTCTTTTTATTTTCAAGAACGTTGCGCGCAAAACCAACTGGTAAATTCTGATACATATTGACATAGTATAACAAGATAGTAAGATTGATTGCACATATACTTGATATTTATTTCATCCATTATGTAATCCGTGTTGCTTTTAGCATTGTAATTTTAGTAATAGTTGCAGTGCAAAAAATGCTTACTTACCAGTACACAGTTAAAAATTTAAAATCTGTACGGGTATTAACTGGAGTTAAGATTTTCACAAACAAGTCACTACCCTTTTGAGTTTTTCGGGTCATCCTGTTAGCAATCTCTTTTTGAGCTGGTGTTAGATGGGTCCTTTGGGGTACGACATATAAACTGGAATCTTTCTTAGTTCTATTCTCCCTTGTCTTTCTTTTCTTGACAGTTTTGTGCTCTCCATCGTCGCTCTCACTCACCGTTAATTCTTGTACAAAATCTGCAATACATGAAATGGCACAAGTTCATCTCTTGTTCAATTTCAGAATTAGGGTATGAAAAGAAATGGTAGGATTCAGAACCACATTCCCTGACGAAGAAAAATCCTTGGTGCATAAAAGATTAAAAAGTTTAAAAATGAATATGAACAAGATATACCTACCTCTTTGTTTCATCTTACTACAAACCCCTTTTCTAGGTGTGCACGCACGAGGGGCATGAGGTGAAATATCACTAGAAGACTCACAAGTGTCATTACTATCAGATGATAGAGATATGATCTCTTTCTTAACCTCATCATGAGGTGAAGCAATTTCTCGAATCGAACTGTCATTTGATTCCTCGGACTCCATCTTCATTTCCCTCCTTTTTGTAAAGAAAGGAGCGGCTTTTTGGCATCCACTCCGATCAAAGATAAGTACTTTAAACGAGAAGTTACCATTGCATGTAAATACTAATAAATCATTTTTATCTATTCGATTAGCGACTACAAATTGGTTCCAATCCGATCGCAGAGAGAATGTGTTGTTAGACCTGATCATTTTCATATGCCAAGTAAATCCGCTTGGACCTTGAAGGCGAACGATTTCACTCTTGGATCCTTCCAACGTTTTGGAATGTTCTGAAACATACAATGCAAATGAGATAAGTATTTGTCTGAGACAGCTAAGTAAGAAGAATTACAACTTTTAAGGACTAAAAAAACCAAGCAACGAGAAAGTAGAATGATTTCTTAAGAATATGTATAACTTACCATTGTTTGCATAAGTGAAGCATCCATCTCAACATAAAAACTATTCATTCTTGGATCCTCTTTCATGATTTCTCTCTCTAATCTCTCTCTCTCTCTCTCTTTGTGTGTCGTTCTTCCTCTGGTAATCTGGTTGATGGCTCTCTTCGCATCCAAATCTCCAAATCTCTACATATACATTAATACAATAAAGTTTCCCATCAATCGTTTCAACTTGCTCACTTAAAGTTTGATTAATTATACAGTAATCCGAACGGTTCCACATATACATGGAAACACATGAAAGTTTGATTAATTAGTAAATTAAAGTTTTCCATCGTTTCAATTCTCTTGAGTAAAGTCAAGAGTAATTAATGATATGAATGGTCATTTCCAAAAACATCCTAGCGGGTTCTATTAATTAAATGAGGTGGGTTACATAATTATTATGTATGTAGGACCCATCAGTCAGTGACTAGTAATGGGAGTTAGAAATGTTGAAACAGAGAAACTTTAATCAAGTTATGTCTCTTTTGGGAGATTTTAATATTTAAACAGAGAATCTAATAGATATGCATCGTCTCTTGTGCAAAGGTGCAATTAAAGGGTAATTAATGATATGAATGGTCATTTAAAAAAACATTAAGAAATTATTCAATGGGATATAAATGTTTGGTAATTTGAGCGTAGTTGGTAGAAATTAATTTATGACCCTTAAGTCAAACACTGGAATTTATAAAATGTCATCTAATTATTGGAACATTTTTTGCTCAACTGTAAATGAGGATAATTTTTTTGAGATGTACTAAAATTTATAGAGAATTCGTTTTTTGTTGTTAAACTATAATTTATCTAATTTTAATTAATGATCAACTTTTATGTTTGTCTAAATTAAGTCACTTTCTTCAAATGTGACATAAATTATATTAATGACCAGTGCATCTAATGTCACTAACTTTTACTCCTTAATTCCAACTTACTACATTATGAATTTTGAAAAGGAAGTTAGGACCCCATCTGCGTAGAGAAATATTTTTATCAAAATATAAACATTCTTTGATCAGGAATTCAAATTTAGAAAAGAAATTAAAGGATTAATGGAGATATGTATCTCTCATAATTTTTCAACAATAAAACATGAAGAATGTTTAATTAACGTCCAGAATTTGTTATTCTCAGTTTGGCAATAAAGAATGATTACAATAGTTAATGCATCGTTAAATATATTTTAATACAAGCATCTTGTTGATAAAATTTAATCTCCTCTAGAGCCAAAAAAAAGTACAAAATTCATAATTAATAACTCATTTTATTGGCTGAAAATTTATATAATGAGCACAAAATGTCTGTTTTAATTATATGAGAACAAATGATATATGTACGAAAACTGAGAGACAAATGATATCTGTACGAAAAGTGAGAAGTAATTACTAATAAAATTCTAGTTTGTTTTGTGAAGTAATCTTTTTTGAATTGAATTTAATTCAATTGAATGCTGCACCTTTAATTCCGATTAGAGCCGACGTGAGAAGAATGTCATTTGAGGTCGGTTCTTCTAGATTTAAAAAATAAATAAATAGACGATGTCTGTGTGAAATGCTGAAGGCATAATTATTGAGCTTGTTATTGGCAAAATATAATTATTGTGATTGACATCGTTTCTCGACACACATATTATACAATTCTTGTATTTTGTGTTACTATTTTTTACAACATATATACCAATACTTGTTATGATTCTTTTGTTTTTGAATTGCTAAATTGAACTTGTTAATGGCAGTGTTTTTTGCATGTTACTTGGTCTCACAATTAATGGTTGAGCAAAGTATATTATCTTAAAGTACTTTTCAGTCAAATTATTGTGTCCGCTTGTGCACTTAATTAGTTCAGTGAAGGAAAAGAGTTGAATGTCTTTTGGAAGGAGATTCGACTTGTAGAGATTTATTGGAATATATATATTTTTTGTCTGATGAGATTGTTGAACTCAGTGACAAATATTTTATCAATATTTTTTACTAAAAGTTATGGTTTTATAATTGATATATTATATGGTAGAAAATTAGATTAATTCAATATTTTTAATATGGTGGAAACTGGAAAGTTTATTTAGCAATTTGTGAAATCTCTATCAAAAGAGATTATGATGGTATCAACTTGCATGTATCGAAAGTAATAAAAAAAAAAAAACTGATTCATGATTTTGGAAAACTTAAAACTACACTATATACATATATATGTATATTATTCATATGTGAAATGATGAGATTAGACATAATTTTGGAAGTTTATATAAATTAATTTTTTTCAAGCCATCATTTTCATTAAAATCTAAAATCACTAACAAAGGTAACCGTCATTTTTTTTCATAACCAAAAAAATAAATAAAATAATATTAATAACCAGACTCCCAAAAAAATTCCATCCATAACCAAACCGCCTCCCTGGGGGGCAGTTTACCTTCAGACCAAACCACCCCCCGGGGGGTGGTCTACCTTCAGACTAAACCGCTCCTCTGGGGGGCGGTCTACTTTTTTTTTTTTTTTTGAATCTAAATCTAAAAATGAGAAATAAAATAGCAAAATAAAACCGTTAGATTTAATTTTTATTATTTTCTTTATGCACATACAAAATATTTCAACATCTTAAATTTGATTTTACCAATACCAAGAGCTTGCAAAAAGATACATTAATATAGATAAATTCTAGACCTTGTTTTTTTAAATTTATTTACTCTTATAAAAATAAAATTAAAAAGTGATAATCTAATATCTTCGCTAATCTAATCGGCCCAAATCCAAAACTACTGCAGACGACTATGCAAATCAAATTACATTCGATTACTGTTTTCAACATAATATTAACAAGCATTGGATGTAAACATATACAGAGATTGAAATTTAAACAAAATAAGCATATCTCTCATACTCAAACCAATACATGAACCTAATTATCTAAACATGCTTTACATTTTTAAGACAAAATCAGGTGATATATTCCATATTATGTTCCTATCTAGACTACTACTAATTTGTAAAGAGACGCCTACGCTTCTTAGGATCAACGGAACCAGTAAACTATATTATAATTACAGGAAATTAAATTCATAAATTTGGTTTGCTAGAGCATGTACCTTTCAGTCCTTGAAATCGAACCGGAAGACAAAATGCTTGTATGAGACTTCTCCTGTAGCAATTGCACTTGCTGCTGGTGCATTTCTCAGTGCAGAAAAGTATTTTTCAACATAAGAAAATTCAGTTGAGACACTCTTAAACTTAATTTTTGAAATACTAAACGACATTTTTTGGCGATTCTGATTCGTCGGATACCCGGGGTTACACCCCGGGAGTAACCCCGGGAGACGGTCACCACCGTCTCCTCCTCTCCTTTCCGAATTGGGGTCATACGCGCCAATCCGACTTTTCTAGCAAAAGTTATGGCCGTTTAAAGTTTTTTAAAAAAAAAGATGCTTCCGGCCCATTTTTTGTCACCACTGGGGCTTGAACCCGCGTCCCTTGGGTGAGAGTCACACACTCTAACCAATATACTACAAAGTCTTTCATGTTACAATATTGAATCTATATAAATATATACATACAATAAAACAGTAGTCTTATAATTTTCAATTCAAATTATTTTAATGTAATTTTTTTAATTAATTAATGATATATATTTTTTTAAATAATGTTATTAAGTAAGATTGAAAAAAAAATGATATATTTTAAGATCTTGAAAAATAATGTGAGGACATAAGTAAGTAAGATTGAGCATTTTTGTTTGTTATTGTAATATTTTATATGTGCATAAAGAAAATAATAAAGATTAAATCTAACTGTTTTATTTTACTATTTTATTTCTCATTTTTAGATTCAGTATACATAAGTAAATGAATGTGCCAATGAAGGAATGTGCCAATGAATATTGAAGTGAAGCAAATAAAGGTTGTGAATCAAAAGCGACGATCTAGTCGACTAAATGAAAGCACTTGACCTGAGGAGGTACTAATAGATTACTGATCAGAGATGTTACTTCTCTTTTCTTTTAATTTCATATTATTTTTAATCATTAATTTCATATCTATAACTTGCCATTGTGTGCATGAAGTATGCATCCATCTCCACCAAAAAATTATTCATTCTTGGATCCATGTCGCCACTTCCTTTCATGATCTCCAAATAATTCCTGCTGTTTCTCTCTCGCTCTCTTTTTTTGATAAAATTGGCAGGTGCTGCCAAATTGTGTTTCTCTCTCGCTCTCTCTCTCTCTCTCTCTCTCTCTCTCTCTCTTTGTAAGTTTGTATCTTTTTCTCCCCAATATCTACATATATTGAGACACAATGAAGTTTCCCACTACGTCAACCATCACATTTATTGTGTACATATGCATTTTCGAACAAAAGAATTAAAGTTTTGAATAATTATTCTTTTCAATTTTCCGTCGTTTCAACTTCTGTACAGTAAAGGGAAGAGTTGACTTGTCTTAGTGCCATCTGTATGTAGAATCACAAAGGATTATGAGATTTTAATATGTGAATGCATCGTGTATGGTGGAAATTAAGGTGCAAAGGGTAATGACATAAATGACATAATAGTGTATGGTAATATATGACACTAGTGGATGAAAATTAATCTGTGGAAAAGAAATTTATAAAATTTCATGGAGTTACAAGATTTTCATGTCATGGAGTTGAAATAGAGAAACATTCATCAAGTCATGTCCCATGAGTCAGAAATGTTGGTAGATTTTAATGTTTAAACGCATCGTCTCTTGTGCATAGATGTATGTAAATATGACGGTAGTTGATGGAAATTAATTTATGACCCTTGAGTCACTAAAATTTATAAAGAATTATTTTTTTGTTGTTGAACTATAATTTATCTAATTTTAATTAATAAACTTTTTTGTTTGTCTAAATTAAGTCAATTTCTTCAATTAAATGCGATAGTAATTACATAAATGACCAGTGCATCTAATATCTATAATTTTTACTCCATAAATCCCGCTTACTATGAATTTTGAAAAGGAAGCTACGAACCGGCCCACCTGCGTAGAGAATTTTTTTTATCAAAATATAAACATTCTTTGATCAGGGATTCAAATTTAGAAAATAAAAGGAATGGAGATATGTATCTCTCATAATTTTTCAACAATAATAGATGAAGAAACTTCAATTAACCAAGAATTTGTTATACTCAGTTTAGCAATAAAGAATAATTACAATAGTTAATGCATTGTTAAATATTTTAATACAAACATCATGACTGTTTTAATTATAGTAATCTCTATTGAATTGAATTGAATTCTGCTCCTTGATTCTGACTAGAGCCGACGTGAGAAGAATATCATTTGAGGTCGGTTCTACTAAATTTAAAAAAAGAATAGACGATGTATGTACAAAATCCTCGAGGCATAGAATTGTTGAGTTTGTTGATTGGCCAACACACGTTATCCAATTCTTGTATTTTATGTGTTTCTATTCTTTACAACATATACACAATACTTGTTATGATTTTTTTTGTTTTTGAATTGCAAAATTGAACATATTAATGGTTGTATTTTTTGCAAGTTAGTTGGTCTCACATTAAAGGTTGAGCAAAGTAATGATTTTTTTAGGGGAATTTTGAGTCAAATTATTGTGTAAAGCTTGTGCACTTAATTAATAGTTCAGTGAAGAAAAACACTTAAATGTCCCTTGTAGAGAATTTTTTTCAGATGAAATTATTGAACTCAGCGATAAATATTTTATATTTTTTTAACTAAATGTAATGGTTTTATATTGAAATATATCATATGTTAGAAAATTTAGATTAATTCAATACTATTAATTTTTAATATGGTAGAATGTTTATTTAGCAATTTGTTAAATCTCTCTCAAAACAGTTTATTTAGCATTTTTTTTTTCTGAGAGTATATTATGCATATGAGAAATGATGAGATAAGATAATACTTTTGAAAGTTCATATAATTTTTCTTTCAAGCCATCAATTTCATTAGAAACTAAAATCAAGTATCGGAGGACACAACAGAGCTTCCATCAATTTCAATTGAAACCAAAATAAAGCAGTAAATTTCATTAGAAACTAAAATCAAGTAATGATAACAAAATAACGACCAACAGAGAATACAAAGCTGTTCAAAAACTCAACAAGACAAGCTAAGAAGTCATGCCGTCCCTTTTGCACTACCTGATCTCTTGTTACTATGATTTAATTGCAAACTATTAGAAAGGTGCACGTTGCAAATAAAAATTAACCTATATATATATATATATATATATATATTAGCTACTCGCCCGATTAAAATGAACCACCATAGTTAGATTCCCTGGTTTGTCTTGCTTCCTTAGTTCAAAAAGGCAAAGATCTCCTAGTTTCAATCCATTTATGCAGACAAATTGACGCCAACCTTTATTTATGCTTCTGGCACTTTTATTTTTGGTGTAGTTTGCAATACATGTCCTGTTTTTCTTATCTAAATCTGCAGATAATAGAGTAATCTTCTTTTTCTTGCTTTGAAGAACCTCGCATGCAAAGCCGCTCGGTAAATTCTAGTACATCGTTACATAGAAAAACGAGATAGTAAGAATGATTGCATATGTAATTGATAGTATATTGTAAATTATGTAATTTTTTTGTTTTCAGCATTGCAATTTTAATAATAGTAAAAATGGAACAAATGGCCTTCAAAACAAAAAAAATGGAAGAAACGCTTACATACCAATGCACAACGCCCATGTCGTTGAGAATTGCTTGGATTCAAGGTTTTGACAAACAAGTCACTACCCTTTTCAGTTCTTCGGGCCATCCCGTTAGCAATCTTCTCTTGAGCTTTTGTCAGATAGGTAAGCTTGGGTACGATATATAGCCCAGAAGCTTCCTTATTTATAGTCTCTTTTGATTTTGTTTTTCTCGCAGTTATGTACTCTCCTTCGTCACTTTCGCTCTTGCTTGATTCTTCCACAAAATCTGCAACAAGATATTAAATGGCATAAATTCATTATTTTTGTTCTCTTTCAGAATAAGGAGAATGAACAATCAAAAGAAGTTGGCCCTAGCAGGTTTGTACAAAAAAACATAAATTTTCTTCGGGATGGTATATATACTTGGCCTAGCAGGTTAATTGAAGTAATATATAAGTTAATCAGTACAATTATATTCTAAATTTTTCTTTGAAGAATCAAAGTCATTCTTTGACGAAATAAATTCCTTGATGCACAAAGGATTAAAAAATTCAAAATCACCGTATGAACAAGATATACCTACCTCTTCGTTTCCTCTTACCACAAACCCATTTTCCAGCCGTTCCCGCTCGATCGGCATGAGATGAAATCTCAGTAGAAGAGTCATCGGTGTCACTACTACTGGAGGATAGAGACATCATCTCTTTCTTTACCTCATGTATCGAGCTGTCGCTTGACTCCTCTAACTGCTGTTTTGTCTCCATCTTTTTTGCAATAAAAGGAGTAGCCTTTTGGCATCCACTCCGATCAAAGATAATCACTTTAAAAGAAGAGTTTCCTTTGTATGTAAATACTAACACATAACCATTATCTATTTGATTAGCCCTTACAAATTCTTTCCAACCAGATCGCAGAGCAAATGTGTCGTTAAACCTCATCATTTTCACATGCCAAGCAATTCCGGTTGGACCTTTAAGTTCAATGTTTTTGCTCATGGATCCTTTGAACATTTTTGCAAACTTTCTTGGAATAATCTGCAACATTATAAGCAAGGTGAGAAACAATATTTGTCAGTGGTAGCTGACAAGAACTAAATCTTTGAGGGACTGAAGTAGAAGATAGTAATGAGATAGTAGAATGAATTTTTAGGGATGTATCACTTGCCATTGTGTGCATGAAGGATGCATCCATCTCTACAAAAAAATTATTCATTCTTGGATCCATGTCGCCACCTCCTTTCATGATCTCCAAATTATTCCTTCTGCCTCTCTCTCTCTCTCTCTCTCTCTTTGAAAATATTCTGCCTCTCTCTCTCTCTCTCTCTCTAAAGATATTGACACAATGAAGTTTCCCATCTTTTCAACTACCACATTTATTATGTACATATACATCGAAACAAGAGAAAGTTTGATTAATTATTCTTTTCAAATTCCCGTCGTTTAAACTTCTCCACAGTGCCACATGTCTGTAGAATCATAAAGGTTTGTGAGATTTTAATATTTAAACGCATCGTCTATGGTGCAAATTAAGGTGGAAGGGATAATGTCATAAATAGCACAATGTTATATCATGTATCTATGTGCAATTCGTTTGAATATGTCGTTACAAAGAGAAAAATTATTTAAAATAGAATTAATGATGCCCTGTTATGATATGACAAAGTGAATATATATTTATTATTATTACTTGGGTGCCGACAAAGAATTCTATCCAAATTTATTTCTAATGAAAGATATAATTTTGAAGGAACAAATTGGAAACTTCCATATCTTAAGAAATAAAAATATTGGTAAATGAAGTTACTTTTAAGGACCATTTGTGTAACCTAATAATTCACCAAGGCATTTTATGAAACATCAAACTATCCAACAAATTAAAATCATCCTTCATTGCACGCCGCCCAGTTTATTTTCAGAAACCAATGACAGTTACAATAAACAGAGCAATTATATGGGACCAGTATCCTTTGTAGTACTCTACGGGTGGGCCCACTACTTTACAGTTTAAAATTTACTCTCAACTGCTTTGAGATTCAGGCTAACGTAGAGGCAGTATTATTTGTTCTTTGAGATCCGTGCAAAGTTAAAAGAACAGTCTAGATTCACTAATTAGGGAATCATTCTAAATGATTCCCTTGTGCGGTACCCTATTGGATACGTATTCAATTATATGAAGAACCCCATTCAATTTTGTAACCAGTTTAGCAAATTCATATCGCCTAAGGTAACAAATTTTATTTAATTTGAATCCAATATACCAACACGGATCTTAAAAGCACCCCGTGTATTACAGGCTTGGGCCATATTGGTCTGAATTCTGATCGGATGATCTGGATTGGAACTAAAAAATTTTGTTACCGCAGAGGATGCAGGCCGAGATGATATAGCAATCAATCATGAGTTCATAACATAAAATAGGTACCAAATAGACAAGTCCCAACACAAATATTCAACTCCAGCCTATGCTTTGGAGGTAACACACAAACACACGCAGTAAACAGTCTAGGTTTTAAATCAGCAAACACATCAATAAGTTCACAAAGTAGCCTCAGATAGGTGCAGAGAATCGATATCCTCATTTCCGTTTGACTGTGCCTTGTTTCCCTTGCGGCTTTCTAATTTTCACTCCCTTTATCATCTAAATTTATTGGCCCAATGAAAAACAATTTATCAGTATATTCAAGCTATCAGCCAAAGGAAGCACAGAAAAAAACAAGAGTGAGGCTACAGTACAATGCATAGCACGAATTGGTCCGTACTATGGATCAATATCTTTGGTTTTAAAGTTAAAATAGTTGATCAGTTCAACATGATAACCATATGAAAAATCACTTGATCTAAAGATTCTGGACCATTCAAAAGTAGTGAATTTCTACATATATAAAAATATAGTAAAAAAAATCTAAAAATTAAAAAAATTTAGTCTGCATGTATATTTCCATATGGAGATCAAGTTGAACAGCTCAGATCAACAGTTCGGACTTTGAAAATTGAGATATTGATCCATAGTACAGACCAATCCGTACTATCAGCAACAAACGCAGAATGCGAGATCTAAGACCAATAATTTAAGTACCATGCATGAATGCAATGCAAGTGTCAAAATAAGTACTTGGGAAATGTGGTTTGCTACATCATCCCTTAGTACTAGTTAAAGTTGTGTACAGGAAATTAAAAGTTCTTGCGAAGGGCATGGACTGATGATGCATGCAAAAGTTACCAATACAAAAAAAAATATTTAAATAAAATCCAGAAACATTACATATTTGCCAAACTTCAAATCAGAGTAGATCACTATCAAATCGCCTTCGCCTAGCCCATTTGAACGAATAAAATTCCCTACAAGATCAATTCATTTAGTTTGTTTAGGCACATTGCAAAATTAAAAATCTAAAACATAGAGAGAGAAAAAGGGAGCAATTTTGAAGCATGCCTGTGTTCTCTAGGACATACATCCTGCTCTTGTTGTTTGGCCAGAACCTGCAGTAGATCAGATTTTTATTTTTTAAAACATAGCTTACAACTAAAATTGAATATTTAAAACATGGCAATGAGTTCTGATTACTCACAAGGAATGTTTGAGTATAAATTTGTTCTATTCTCAGAATTCCTACTTAAAACCGCTTCAATTTTAGGACAGAGAACAATAAATTTGATAATAACTGCAAAAGTATACTAGCTTCAACCAATAAAAAGGATCATAGAAAAAATAAAAGAAAATACCCTTTCTTTATTCTAAAAAGTATATATAAATTTAAATCCAAGCCATCAGTACCCAAATTTGTTCAAGTGTCAGATATTCCACACAAATGAGTAGTCACCTAATGAAACAAGTGCAAGTCTATGGGCAGTTATGGCCAAAAAAGTATAAGAAAAAGGGAAAAAAGAAAAGCAAGTGCAAATTCAGCCTCTGATGCTTATGAGTGCAGTTCTGATCTTTTATTTTTCCCTTCTTAATCAACAAATCACAGAAGAGATTAGCAAATTCATATAGAGGTGTATCTAATGAGGTGTACTATGGTGCTTTGGAAAGTAAAGCCCTTGATTTACTTCTCGCCAATATCTTTGTTTTCAAAGTTTAAACAGTCAATCCGAACCGTTGAACATGATCACCATATTACAATGCACTTGGATACGAAATTTTACATTTTTTTGGAAATTGTTTACTATTTTTTTAGAATTTTTGAATTCACTGTTATTCAGAAAATTCAGGACCATAAAAAAAAGTGATTTACAAAAATTATAAAAAATTAGTGATAAATTTTCAAAAAAATGTAAAATATGATCTCAAAGTACATTTTAATATAGAAATCACGTTGAACAGTTCGGATCAACTGTTTCAACCTTGATCTCCAAGCACCACAGCCCATCTCATATGTAATTAGCCAAACTGAGGCAACAAACTGAACCAGTCGAAATAAATACTGATAAAAATACCCAAGGATTTGTAAGATAATTACAGTTTTTCCATTGGAATAGGTTTGACAGAAAAACATTTATGCTGTTTAAGGTACATGAAGAAAAATATCTCACTTATACTATGTGATGTTCTAAACCCTAAACCCTTACAAGTGTATTTTGTTATTTCACAAGTATTTAACCCGCTGACCTTCAAAATAAAAAAATAAAAATAGGTATTCACCTGTAACGTATTTCCCAGACTTGTGATGTTCTGATATCCTCCATTGGAATAATGATGCCATCTTTTGATTCCAACTCTGGCAAATGAATTTCTGCTTCCTTCTGTTTTGCAATTCAAGTAAACAAAATATACAAATACCCAGATTATTTCTTAGAACTTGAAGTTATGCAAAGGTGGGTCAGAAAGATGAACTAATTAAATTAATACTCACCTTGGGTATCACAATTCGTCCAATGCTTCCAACATCACTTCGCTTCAATACCTTCCGGAGAAGAAACTTCAAGTTCATGTCATGAAACTTCAGATCCTGTGCATTTAATTGAGAAATAGAAAGGAAATGAGGAACAAATTCCACCTTTGCATCTCAAAAAGAAAAACTAATAACAAAGAAGAATTCAGTGAGTCTATAGTGCAATGCATAGTGCGGATTGGTCCATACTATGGATAAAAATTTCCATTTTCAGAGTCCAAAAAGTTAGATATGAACCATTCAACATGATTTCCATATGAAAATACACTTGAAACTAAATTTTACATTTTTTAGATTTTTTTTTACTATTTTTTTAGATAGGGAGAAAATCACTACTTTTGAATGATGTAGAATCTTTAGATCAAGTGATTTTCTATCTATCTAAAAAAAATAGTAAAAGAAATTATAAAAAATATAAAATTTGATCTAAAAGTACATTTTCATATGGAGATCTTGTTTAACAGTTCATATCAACTATTTAGACTTTAAAAGTGGAAATATTAATCCATAGTGCGGACCAATCTGCACTATGCATAGTACTACAGCCTCACTCACTAACCTTTGCAAATTTAGCATTGAACAATAAGAAAACCAATTAAAGAGCATGTTCTATAAAAAAAATTAGAACCCTATATATGTAAGTCAACTAAACCAGAGTAGACTAAAAGAACACGCATGCACCTGTTGCCTCACTGTGCCAAAATCTCCACTCCAGGCCGCATGCATGGTTTGCCTTGTCTGTGAATTACAACTGGACCCACCTGACAGCAGTCCCGGATCGGTTAATTCCATCCCTTTGTGAGAATTCACAGCCTCAGTAGACCAAAACGCCCAATTCCCAGAATCAATTTTTCCTTGTTCAACTGATACACACTGCACTGTAGGGCCACTCTGTACCAGTGCTCGGCTTTGTCTGAGCGATGCCATCCTCCTTTTTCGTGCCATTCGCTTTTCTTGAGCTTCTCTTTTGGCCGATGACACACTTGCCATGTTCTCCTCTTGGTGATACAAGGGAGTGATTGGGGCTGAGCAATATTGAATCAGTTGTAACCCAGTGTGAAACGGGTCGCTGTTAACAACTCCACTATTAGTGCTGCAACCCTGTGTAAAAATAAATATGGATCAGTTGTTGTAACCATGAATTGCATTAGTTTCAATAATTTAGATTGGGTTTTTGGGGGGGGTAGGCCTGAAACGTAAAATGCAAAAATGTTTAATATGTGGTAGGTGGGATTTGAACCGAAGTCTCCACAATCACAATGTGAGATTCTAACCACTAGGCTACAAGCACGCATTTGATATTTGAACTATATAAAAATTTAGAAAAAGAAAAAAAATTCAATTAAATTTCAATATATATAATTAAAAAAAAAAAAATCATAGGAGTGACTAAGCACCCTTTGGGTTGCATTAAGATTCACCCCTGAATATACAAACAAACAAGTGTAAATAATTTAGAACTAAAAGTTTATTAACAAGTCATGACGTATTTTATACAAGCGTAAAAAGCAGATTTGAATTTTGTTTTTGACTGGCACCTATAAGATCGAACCTTGAGATTTCTTAATCTGTATTTAATTGTACAAAGGCAGGAGACCTGATTAGAGTTAGGCAAAGGGTTCCCCCATGCAATTACATCGGATTGTTGAGGTTCTAGCAACCCCTGTTTTTTCTTTTTGAGAAGTTGGTTTTGCACCCACGCAAGAATAACTTGCACCAATTGCATGCGGCCATGTGGGCCCGGCCCAAGGCGACGCTCTGCACACTCTATGGTAGATTTCTTTAGGCGTATCGAGCGAAGATCTTCAAGAGAAATAACATCCTCGTTTCTCTTTAACCACTCAAGAATAAACTTTGACACATCATCATCACTTTCCTTCTCTTCCCCTTCTATTATTCCACTGCTGTTATTCGATGGGTCAAAATTGGAAGGTTGGATGGCGCGTAGACCCGGTTCATCTAACATAAGAACATCAACCGGGAATTGGAACTCGTCAAATGAGTTCACGCCAAGTTGCATCTCGGCTACAGGATTAGGAAAAGATACTGGGGATTGCATGGTTATCTCTGAGGAGAATTGGGGGAGAGATCTTGGGATACAATTGGGGACTTGAAGAAAAGACGAAGAGAAAGCAAAAGAGGCATAGGAGTTGGCAGGAGGAGTGTTTATAAAGTTTTCCGGAAGCAAAAAGGAAGGAGAAGAGAGGGAGTTGAAGTAAGGCGAAGATGCAAATGCCTCATCGGAGATGATGAAATCCTCACCATCCAAAGAAGATATGGCGTCAAATCCAGCCATCAAATCTTGGATCACCGTTAGATTTTGAGCTTGATCCCCGAATTGGTATTGATTTAGAATGTTTTCTTTCGAAATATGGCTTTGATTCTGGTTTTCTTCTTTATCAGGAGGGTTTTGATAGTTTCTAAGTTTTTCTCTCTCCAACATCCATTGTGGAGAGAGAGAGAGAGAGAGTGGGGACGTGAGATTTAAGGTTCGCCTTCAGTTACAGTTCGCCTTTTTCTTTATGGAAAATGGCTTATAAGATGCACACAGTAATTCGTGCCGAGGGAAGTGGATTCGACTTAATAGGTAATAATAGCAAGCTTGTTAATCTATTCTGGCAGCCAATCGGGTTTCTTGTTGCAAAAGATCAATATTCCAGATAATTATATAATTTGATTTTAGTGTTACCATATTTTCTTTCAAATTTTAATTGTATTAACTTAGCCAAAATTGAACAAAATATATTTTATCGAAATTGGCCAGATTTAACCATATCCTCTCTTTTATATAAGATTCATATAATCACTTTTAGATATTGGTACGCAAAGCAGAAATATTCAAGTTGTTGGCGTAATGAATTCTTAATTTAATTCCACCATCTGTATCGGTGCAAATTCAAGATGGATTAACATTTACATATTTGTTTTCATCAACGATATTAATACTATTGCCAAATTATAGATATAAATTCTTAATTTAATGCTATGTGCATCGTCTGTATCGTCTTCAGATCCACTTCATCATTGACGGTTATAATTGTTTGTCAATAACAGTTATTAGCCAACAATTGGAATAAAAAAAAAAATTGATTGTTATAATTGTTATAATTGACTGTTATAATCGTTTTGCAATTAACATCATCATCTAATGACAAATCAATTGAAATCCAAATAGTGGTAACTTTGTGTTTGCTTCAACTAAATATCTAGTCATTGTTAATTATGTTTAGCAAGATTTAATTTTGAAACCACTTAAACTGACCATAAATGTTTTAGCACCACCAGCTTGATTTGCACAATTTCTCAATAAATTAGCGTATCCTTACTAGGAATAGTGAATATCTAGATTGTTCTCAGAAAATTATTTGTATTGCTAGTTCAATAATACTTGAGCAAAAAGTAGAAGTCCATTATAATAACT
The DNA here is from genome assembly GCA_964058825.1 of Carex arenaria. NCBI lineage: Eukaryota > Viridiplantae > Streptophyta > Magnoliopsida > Poales > Cyperaceae > Carex > Carex arenaria. The sequence goes on along the minus strand of CAXKVW010000355.1, from coordinate 38,564 downwards.
GATTTTAATACTAATATTAATGAAATTCACATAATGCCAAGGCTTAAATTATATAATTATAGGATTGAGTGAAATTATTACAAATTTGGTAGGATGATAATCTAAATTTATGGTTTAGATACTGCACACAGAAAATAAGAAAATATTTTTCTATTCCGGTTTCTTACATGAATCACCACAATATCCCATTTTCAAATGTTTGACAACACTATCAAGTATATTTAAATGCATGCATTCATGCCTTCTCATCCCTCATGCATTTATGAACTATTATCAAATCAATTCGAGTTACAACTAAAATGGTCTGTTGTTCATCAATGGCTTTAAATGTATTGCAAACTAGGCGACAATGAATTCTTAACTCGATTCTATATCTCTTGACTTTACTGTTTGTCAAAGGCGGTTCTGAAATATTAATAAAAAGCAACTCATTCAAATCAAGATTGTAGTAATTTCCTGAATTTACTTCCGATTACCAAAAATTTTTGTTTTCAGTTCAGTGCAAATTTACTATTGAAACAGTTTAGCCTGCCGCAGGATATGTTCAAAACATGATAGTACTAGGATTATTATAACACTAATCCACATGATAATCATTTGAATCACATTGATGTGAAGATTCGTGAAATTAGAAATCTCCTTTTTTTGGATAATATATTATTTTAATTATCGAGCATATCAACCATTTTCTTATTTATTTTTCATTTTTATTTTCCATTTTGACTCTTTAAACATACATCTCTTCATATAGAAAATTTATATATGGTGAGTCTTGTACCAGTAGAGGCTTGCTCTGGTAAGTCTGGTACAGTAATACAATAATACACATGCATATATTTGTTCAACTATGATTAGATAGGCGAATTACATACCTGGGGTCCATGGCCAAATGTAAATTGCTAATAGAGAGCTGCCATGCTTGATCTGCTGTGGCCTAAACTTAACCTGACATGCCACAAAGAAACTTGCATGTTAGATCTCTCTCATGTTTTGCACAGAATGAAACTGGTAAAAAGTATTCTCTCATTGCGAATTGTTTGTTTCTTAAAAACAGACATGTCACTTGTCTCATATTTATGCCCAAAATTTCAGGATTTAACGATATAACTTCTAAATAAAAATTCAAAATCTAAAATGACACCAACTTTTAAAGGTGCTAAATGTAACAATTAAATTCGTGATTCTAGTAGACCAGGATCGAAATTTTTTGGAAACAATAAAAATCTATACAGAATGAAGCTGATAAAAAGTATTCTTCATATTCACAATTCTTGAGAAAACTCTCATTGCGAATTGTTTATTCCTTAAAAAAAACAGACATGTCACGTGTGTCATATTTATGCCCAAAAATTCAGGATTTAGCAATTATAACTTCTAAATTAAAAATTAAAAATTAAAAATCTAAAATGACACCAACTTTTAAAAGGTGCTGAATGTAACAAATAAATTCGTGATTCTGGTAGGTCAGGATCAAACAAATTTGGAAACAATAAAAATCTATACAGAATGAAACTGATAAAAAGTATTCTTCATATTCAGAATTCTTGAGAAAACTGTCATTGCGAATTGCTTGTTCCTTAAATATAAAAAAAAGAGAGAGAGAGAGAGAGAGAGACATGTCACTTGTGTCATATTTATGCCCAAAAATTCAGGATTTTGCAATTTAAATTCAAAATTCTAATTCTAAAATAGCACCAACTTTTAAAAGTGCTAAATGTAACAATTCAAAACCTGACATCCAGTGACTATGAAATCCATGTCATGAATCAAACTTTTTATTTAACTGTTTCTTGTTCAAAGACATTCAAGTAAAACATTACAGCAGCAGTTACTTTGGCTCATATAGCCTTAGTTTTCTTTATAACCAAACACCAGACCATTCCCTGTTTGCAATCATTTATTACTTATACATTATCAACAAGAGTGAGGCTATACTACTTTGCAAAGCACGGATAGGTCCGTGCTATGGATCCATATCTTTGTTTCTAGAGTCCAAATAGTCAAATCCGAACTGCTCAACTTGGCTTCCATAAGAAAATGTATTTGGAGACCACATTTTATATTTTTTTTTAGAATTTTTTTAAATAGGTAGAAAATCACTACTTTCAGATGGTTCAATCCATAGCACAGACCGTTCCGTGCTCTCCAAAATCAACCATGTATGTTACAACAATATTGCCACATACCTTAGAAACCATTGCCAATTTGGTGACTCCACAACCTGCTTGACCTGTAACATGTTCTTTCCAGTCGAGATTCCGTATTAGATTCAACATGTTCTCTCCAGTAGTTTCTGGACATGACAAATATGGTTTTGCCTGAATCTACCAGTTTCTATACCGGGTCTTCTTTGCACCACGACAACTCATCATGACAGCGAGCTGACCTGGCAATACCATCATCAGATACTGTTTCTTCACCAGTAATGGTCAAGAAATGGTAGAGAGAGAGTCTCTCTTATATGTTATTCACTAAAGTGAGACTATGGTACTATGCATGGCGCACATTGGTCTGTACTTTAGATCAAATTTTACATTTTTTAGAATTTATTTACTGTTTTTTAGATAGGTATAAAGTCACTTGATCTATAGATACTAGACCATTCAAAAGTAGTGATTTTCTACCTATCTAAAAATATAGTAAAAAAGTTCTTAAAAATGTATAATTTAATTTGCAATTACATTTTCATATAAAGATCATGCTTCAACATCTGTGCGCATTCGCTTCAAGGTTCGTGCAGATCTAGCTCGCACAGATCTTAAAGCGGATTGGATGGTAGAGAAATCCATCGGACACAAATTTCTCCCCAAATAATAAACCCTTTCTATGCATCTAAACTTAATGAAGCAAATTGCAAATTATGCTTGTAGTTGAAAAGAATTGTAAGAGTACGCACAGTGTATGACGCCTAGGAAGAAATCCATGGCTCTAGGTTTCATCAAAAGGAGAAATTGAAAGAGCTGGATGTGTAGAGAACAACTCTGGAAATCTCACTCGCTTGGTGACACCGCAGTACAAGTCGAGAGCAAGGCTGCGCTGGAAGAGAGAGAGAGCAGGAGAGTTGGTATCGGCGCTGGAGCGTGTGGCGGCGACATGGTGTCAGCACCACCGCGCTAGAAAGGAATCCCACTGGAGAGAGCTATTTATCTATTTCATTACTTTACATTCGAATCCAGTCTAGTTCTGAGTTTAATTCACTTATAGTAACTCAAATTTTGAGTTTAGATGTCGACCGTCAGATCTGTTTTGACCCGACACTACATTGGCTCGGATCCTGATCGGACGGTTTTTATTTAAAATCAGAATTTGATTTACTTCAGAGGGTCTGTACGCATCCTCTGTCAAATTTTTGAGTAGATCAGGACCGTCCGATCAATATCCGGATCAACCCGTCCAAGGTGAAATATACGGTGCTATTCGAATTCGCAATCTTTGAGTCTGAGATATCTCAAATTTTGAGTGTTTTTTTTTTGGAAAATCTCAACTGTTCAAATACGTTCTGCACAAATCTCAAAGCTCAAATAATTAAGCAGTTCCTCATTTACAATCCGTTAAGTATGATACAACGTAGAGCGGAAGAAATGACACGTTGGAGTCTGCTCCGTTACGAAACGGTACGGCACACGTATCAGTTACGTGTTGTGACCCGAGTGTCACACGTCGTGATCATTCACATACCGTAAACTATCTTTAAAAAATTTGGCACGGTCCGACACGCGAAAGATCTAGATACAGTATGTAGTCACGCGAGCAATTTTTTATCACAGTTCATTTGAACACAACATGACCAATATTTTAATCACAAAACGACACACCACATGAAAAATTAACTTGATCATAATATGATACAACACAAGTTCGGAGGAGTTCAGATCCAGTGCAGTTAACCATTTCACATTAAAACCAAATATATTGTAAATTTGTAACATTTATGATTGTTTCGATTCATAAAGCTACTCTATATATATGAATGCATATGTTATATATAATGATATAACGTAATGGAATTACCTTGCAATTAACATTTTCTTTACTTTCACAAAAAAGTATTAAATAAATTGATATGATGACATATTTAAAGCAAAATTAAAAAAAAAAATAGTGCATAGTAATTATGGAAATAAAATAATTAATAAATAGTCACAAAAATAATGGTATGTTTGGTTGAATTTAGAATAAGTTATTCTTAAGATTAGACTATTTGAAATAGTCTTAGGTGTTTGATTGAATTATAATAATTAAAATAGAGAATTCAAACTTTTTGTCTTATTAGAATGTATGATACTCCTAAGAGTTTTTATACAAAGATACAGTAGCTAAAAGAACTTTTAAAGTGGTAAATTATTTAAAAGTGGTACTATTTTGAGGGCTCAATATATAATATCGAGCACTTAAAAAAATTATACTAGTTTTGTACTAATTAAGGATTTGTTTATATAAACTAAAATCTATGAGTAATTAATTTATTGCAAATTAAGAAATTTGAGATCATATTTTTTTTCTATTAGATGAGATACTTGAATTTTTTTTAAGAGAATGAGATACTTGAAATTTGTATTTTATACATGGAATTATATCTTACACACTGCAAATTAAAAGGGGAGAGAGTGTGTGCGCGCTAGCATCATGGATCAAAACCTGCTAATTTTCTTGAAAAAATGAGCACCCTTATTTTCTTCCATCTGGATCATTCAAAATTTATCATACGGCTTCAATTAAATCTAAATCATTTTAATATATTAAATTGATATAAAAATGAAAAGTAATTGAGGTCGTGCGATAGATTTTGAACGATCTAGATGGAAGACAAGGAGAGTCCTTTTCTAAAAAAAAGAAGCAGATTTAGAGTCCTAGCATCATTGATTTGTATCTTATACATTAGGGTATGTTTGGATGCACAAAAATAGCTACTGTTTTTAGAATAGCATTGCTATTCGAAACAAGGTGCATCCAAACGAGAAATAAAACTATTCGGAATAGCTACTGTTTTTAAAATAGCATTGCTATTCGCTATTCTTACAAAAACATGGAATAGCATTTGTTACTTTCAATATTAATACTAATCTAATATTTAAACTAATATTATATTATATTTAATATTTAAATTAATATTATATTGTATTATATTTAATCTAATATTTTATTTAATACTAATATAATATTTAAAATAATATTATACTACATTTTAATATTTAAATTAATATTATATTATATTATATTATATTTAATCTAATATTTAAAATAATATTATATTACATTTAATAATTAAATTAATATTACATTGTATTATATTTAAACTAATATATTATTCAATACTAATCTAATATTTAAAATAATATTATATTACATTTAATATTTAAACCAATATTATATTACATTTAATCTAATATTTTATTTAATACTAATCTAATTTTTTTTTTTTTGAGTAAAGAATACTAATCTAATTTTTAAATTAATATTATATTACATTAATATTTAAACTAATATTATATTACATTTAATATTTAAACTAATATTATATTATATTTAATTTAATATTATATTATATTTAATGTAATATTTTATTAATACTAATCTAATATTTAAAATAATATTATATTACATTTAATCTAATATTTTATTTAATACTAATCTAATTTTTAAAATAATATTATATTACATTTAATATTTAAACTAATATTATATTATATTTAATATAATATTTTATTTAATACTAATGTAATATTTAGAAAAATATTATATTACATTTAATATTTGAATTAATATTATATTGTATTATATTTAATCTTACACATAAATTATTAAACAGTAGCTATTCTTTCCAAACTCTATTCCAAATATGCAATCCAAACAACTTTTTTTACTGTTCTGAATAGCACTGTTCTTAAACAGTAGCTATTCTTATTTACTATTCCAAACAGTAGCTATTCTAACTATTCTAGAGTTCATCCAAACGTACCCTAAAGCTCTATATTTGACAATGGAATTTTCTTTGCTAAATAAAAGAAGAATGTTAATACTATTAATTCTAATTCGCTCTTGCAACTATTTGACTATGGAAATTTATTTACTAAATATTTTAGAATTGCGAGATTATTACATATATACTTCCATGTCAGTCCAGTAAAATTTTAAATTATTAATTTGTTAGTAATTCAGTTCAAATAACTTAATCATATTTGCTTATCAGTTCAGAAAAAATAATATTTGTTCTTTATATGTTACATACTTACTGAAGAATACATTCTAGCAGTTTGTATTTTACTTTTAGATGTTAATTTTTTATATATATTTTGCATGATGTTACAGTTTTATTTTGAATTGATTCAGTCTCATCTACAACAAAAACTCATAGATCTGATTCTCATAAAAATAATTTGTTGCAGGAGAAGTGTTGATCCTGTTCTGACAAGTGCATCTCATTATGCAAATTTGATCAATACATAAAAAAAAAAATCCCTTTTTTTAAACAAAATGTTTTATCAATATTATATGGAACATATATAATTATTGGAAGGAATTGAATTTGAAAATTTGGGTGCATAGAAGTAAATTAGATGATAAGTAGGGCTGCACAAAATATTCGTCATTCGTAATTCGATTCGAGAAAATTTGAACAAAATTTGATTCGAAATTAATTCAAACCAGTTCGATTCGAAATAGAACGAATCAAATTCGAACCTAAACGGGTTTGTTCGAAATAGGTTCGTTGGTTCGGTAACTTTCGCTGCGCGATGGTTGGCTCTCTGAATTTTCCAATAAAAAAACATTAAAAGGGTCAAAAAGTCACGCTGCAAAGGGTCAGAAAAGCATTAAAAGCATGACCTACTCGCTTGCGCTGTGCAGCCCTACTTGCTTTGAGATTCGTGAAGAATGTATTTGAACGATGGAGAATTTCAAAAAGATACGCAAAGTTTGAGATATCTCAAATGATACGAACTTCAAAGCTCCTTCTCTATTCTTCTCTATTTTAACTATGTCTCTTTCTCTGTCTTCCTCTTAGCGCCATGGACGACGTGTCTGGTGACAAAAAACAGTAACGTTCTTTCTCTCTCGCTCTCGCTCGTGCTCTCTGATCTCTCCACGCTCTCAGTTTCGAACCTTAACAAATCGAACCAAATCTAGTTCGAATTGAACCGAATCAAATTCGAACCTACGTCTTCAGTTCGAAACTGAGCCTTCATTTCAAACCAGTTCGATTCAAACTTGAACGAACTCGAATTTGAACCTACCCAGATTCAATTTGGTTCGATTCGTTTGCAGCCCTGATAACAATCAATATTGCTTCTATAATTATTAGTTAACAACATATCCGTAAGTAAAGAATAATAAACTCACATTCAAACAATGTGACTCTAAACAAAAAATGCTTCCATATCATGTCAAAAATACCGTAGGCTCATATATAAAATGCTTATTGTAATAGTTTATAAATAAAACCATGTTTTTTGCGATTTATTTGTAATTTTTTTGGGCAAATTCTAATTTGTTTCAGAATGATTTTATTTTTACTTTAAAAGCCAATATTAAAATATTGAAACTTTTTATAATGTGCATATATAAAATTTTGGAGGAAACTAAAAGAAATGAATAACTAAATATAAAAACCTACACAATAAATCATCATAAATTGTTTTCGAGATACAGTCCAAAAGGAAAGAACGGAAATCGGTCAAAAGATACATTTTAATAATGCATATTTCTTTTCTCTTATTAAATTTTTTTTTTCTGAAAATGAAATGTCAACTCAGTTTAGCCTATGCTTTTCTTATTCAGCGTCTTAAAGAAAGTCATAAAATTCAGATTGTGATTTCAATCCAATTTATGAGAATATAATTGGTGAGGCTGTTGCCATTATAATTGAAAAAAATGCTCTAACTAAGAATACATCCTGATCTAATATCATATAACATTCTTATTTATTGACATTGTAAAAAAGTTGAAATTTGTAAGGCAAATGATTTGCAGAGATTATTGATTTCTAAGATGTTAAAACTTAATGTGGTTGTTTAGTCCACCATAATATACAGGTTGTGCAAAAAGAATATAACGGAGAATGCAAAGTGGTTGTTGGATAGCAAAAATATATAATTGATTATTAAGATTTTACAAATAATTAATATCTTTGTATAATTAATAATTATTAAAATTTGCTAATTTCTTTTTTCTATCAGAAAATACCCATTTATCATTTCATAATTAATATCTATTAACTTTTTTTTTTGCATTAGAAAATACTTATTTACCTTTTCACAGTTAATGTGACTAGAAGATGAATTAAACTGAAAATAATATTATATTAGTTTTTATCTGACTTTGTAAATACTGTGACTAAGAAAGAAAAAGAACAGAGAGAAATCTTATAATCATTAGATTATAAAATGACAGTTTTTTTTATTAAGCTGATAACTTTATTCTCAAAAATAACTAAGCCAGTTAAATTGAAAACTGAACACTTCTTTCTTTGTGACTCGGTGGCTTAAGTATTATTAATCAACATAAAAAAAAAAGTGTATATATATAAGAGTACTATGTAAAAGTAGCATAAGATATAATTATTTCTAGTCGATAAAGGATACTGGCAAGATGTATGTTGCAAAAATTACAAACTAGACCTTGTGAATTGAAAACAAATTCATTTAAAATGCATTATAAACAAGTATCAAGGTAAATGCTTAGTTCGACCCATGATACATGGAATCTGTATCCTCTTAGGTAACATAATATTTCTATTTAGATCCATACCATCCGATCAGAATTCATAGCAATCCGGTTGATGAAATGTACGGAGCTTCTTTAATATTTGTGTGAATTCTAATTAGACAGTTTGGATCTAAATAAAATTATTTTGTTACCTCAGGTGATATGATCGATTATGATACATGGTAATTTCTACTTCTACGGGAAAAGACATGTGGAATCATATCCTCTGCGGAGTTTTTACCTGCAGAGCTGTGCGGATCTTTTAATCTGGTCCGTTCGTTTTGATCGGACGGACCAAATAAGATTATGGCACGAATCTCAAAGCAAAATTAATACTGCCCCTCCATCATCTCGAGCACTCATCGGCTGAGATTATATCTGGACCGTCCGATCAACTCCGCACAGCTCCGCAGAGGATACTGGTCCAAAGACATGCATGTATGTGTTTTAAAAAATCTGAAAATAAAAATATATAAATATCAGACTAATAAAAATCGAAAATTTTATAAAGGTATAGTATTAGCTCTAAAATTATTATTTTAATATAATGTTTATCTCTAAAGGTTATATATTGAATTGACTTCTAGGATGAATTCAAACCTTTTAAACCTATCTACCATATAGTGATACGATTACATATCTAATTTATAAATGCTCAAATTAATTTAGTTTAGTTCTTCTTTTATTTAAAAAAATATTGTTTTATGTTATCTTTTCTATTGTTGTTACTAATTAAATATAATTATTAACACTAAGTAATCAGTTGATTACCGATGTAACTTAATTAGTATACTATTCGCAAAATCAAATTACTTGCTGCCAGATCAAATTAACAGGATATATATATTGCATGAAAATCAAATGTAACTGAAGTCAATAGTTAGAGAGAAACGTGTGAAAGCTCTAAAATTATGTATGAAACTTAAATTTGCCAATAAATTTTAGGGGGAATTTCATGTATACTCCTCAAAAACTTCAAAATTACGTATTTCCCCCTCTAAATTTAAAAATTACATATTTTCCCCTCTAAACTTCAATAACTCACATATTTACCCATTTTATTGTCTTTTGTAATAAAACCCATTCTAAATTTATAAAATACCCATTTTACCCTTTATTAAAAGTATAAAACGCCCCATCGAACTCAAATTTGAATCTGAAGGGTTCCTATACCGTCCGATCTGCATACATCGCAATAAGATCTGTGCATATTCGCTTCAAGATTCGTGCTGATCTAATGTACACATATTTTAAAGCAATTTGATCCGCGTGCATCGCATTAAGATCTGTGCATGTTGCTTCAATATTTGTGCGTGTTGGCTTCAAGATTCGTGTTGACCTAGCACACACAGATCTTAAAGTAATTCGAACGGTAGAGAAACATTTTATATTAAAATTGAAGCGAGATGGATGTTTTATACTTTTAATAAAATGGTAAAATGGGTATTTTATGAATTTAAAATGTGTTTTAGTATAAAATTTAATAAAATGGGTAAATATGTGAATTTTTGAAGTTTAGAGGGGGAAATACGTAATTTCAAAATTTAGAGGGGGAAATATGTAATTTTGAAGATTTTGAGGGGTATACGTGAAATTCCCCCTAAATTTTAAAAAGTATCAATATTCACAATTGATATTTTGCGAATAGATATTGGCTATTGACATATATAGATGCACATGAATCTTTATATTGCATCAACTATTTATATCAGTCGTCCAATTAAAGGCATTTTGTATATTTATATTTTGCTAGTAAGTATATTCTATCAGTAGCATTTATAACAAGTCTTTGTACGGTTTTGACCAATATATGATCCGTATCTTTACCCCCCTAAATCCCCTACATGCAAGTCTAAGTCTAAGTAACAACCCAGTCCGATATATTTTCAATCATTTTCAGCAGAACCCAATTTAGACCAAGCCCACTTTACCTCTTTTACAAAATATCCAATTTCTGAACTAAGCCCAAGATCCGATTGTAGATTTCTTTTTCTTGTTTTTTTAATTTCCCCCTTTTCTTTAATCAAGACTCATGTTTAAAATTCCATTTCGCAGACGAGATTGAATATTATTGTTTAGTTCTTTTGTTTAACAGTTCCTCTGACAAGAAAATTTAATCATTTTTTTGTGAATTTAGCAGATTATACCTTATTTTTCTTCTTTTCCTTACAAACAGGGAATCTGTATACCCTCATATACATGAGGCTATTGCAGAAAAAAAAAAGAAAAAAAGATAACAGGAGATAAGAGTGGATCATGTGAGTCTCACTTATTAAATTTTTTTTTTTTTTTTGTTATAGATTAACCTTGAACTTTTCAAACTTTGTAGATCAGTCAAAATACTTAAAAGAAGATTGTTAATATTATTTAATTCTAATTCTATCTTGCATTTATTTGACTATCAAATTTTCTTTACTAAATATTTTAAATTTCTGAGTTAATGGAATACTTTTATATCAGCCAAATAGAATTTTAAATTATTGATTTGATAGTAATTGACTTAAAATAACTTAATCATCTTTGCTAATCAGTTCAGGAAAAATAATATTTGTTTTTTTAAATGTTACATACTTACTGAAGAATACATTCATGCAGTTTGTATTTTACTTTAAATGTTATTTTTTATGCGTGTTTGCATAATGTTACACTTTCATTTTGAATTGATTCGGTCTCGTCCACAACAAAAATTCATAGATCTGGTTCTCATAAAGATTTTTTGTTGTGTTCGCACAAAAGTGTACTACAAAGTTTCAGTACAGCAAGCTGTACCTTTTAAACCTCGATTCTACTTTTGATTCGGACTGCAAGTGTACAATCCTATCGCTGGTAATATCGGGTATCGATCCACAGGACGGTTCAATAACTTAACTAGATTTCTACCTAATTTATCCTTAAACTAGAAGTGTTCAAAGGGGTTGAGTTGGTTGAAATTTTGGTTGACGATAATATAAGATTGCAAATAAACTAAACTGGAGTTTAAAAATAATTAAAACAAGCGTTTCCTGGGTTTTTGACTTCGTCTGCAACTCTGCCTCTTGCCTGACACGACCCGTGTACTCTCGTACACGACCCGTGTACTCTCGTACACGACCCCTGTCACACGGCCCGTGTAGTCTCCTACACGGTCCGTGTCAGACTCGAGTGAAACTGTAGTTGTCTGGTTTCTGTGCTGATTGATTCCGTATAGGGTGAACTGACCATACCTGATGTTTCTAAACCTCAACTCTCGTTTGTTGGCTTAATAAACTCGATAATGGAAATACAATTCAATCCTCTTAGGGTTCTAACCTAAACTCTCGTTCGTTGGTTTGAATGACCTAAGTTACTTGTTTGGTTTACTAAAGGTATTAACAATCTCTGGATTGCTGAAAAGTTCACCTCTCGGTTACTAATTAGTCTTCCCTCTCGGTTCATCGACTTACCTCAAATACCTTGGTCTGGTTGAAAGATCAAATTGGACGCAGTACCTTGTTAGACGTGGCCAAGCCTAATGGTAAGAACCAAATAATAATCGAACAACGCAGATAAGCAATAAAATTCATACGCAAACAAGCAAACACAAAATATCAAACATAATCAAACAACTAACAGTAAACAAAGTATTCGACTACATCATGACCCAAGAAACTAAAGTAATTACTCAAGCATAGTTCTCAAAATAGAAAAGTAAAGATAGAATAAGCAATTCATGACAAGACCACAAAATACGAAGAAGAATCGTCGGAATTCTCTCGATTTCCTCCTCTCTACTTCGTCTCCTAGTCAGTTGGTGTAAAACTCTCCTAGGGTTTGTGTTCTGTCCGAATTGTTGCCTTTCTAGTCAAGAGATCGTCATTTTATTGCTTCATAACCGTCCTTCTTTAATTAGGCAATAAACCGAAAATTCAGATTAACTGCCGGATTTGTCTGACACGGGCCATGTCAGAGTTGAGAAGAGCCGTGTCAGAGTTGACAAGGGCCGTGTCAGAGTTGACAAGGGCCGTGTCAGAGTTGATAAGGGCCATGTGCCTGTGTCTCTTGTCCGGGTCGTGCAGCGCCCGTGTAGGGGGTCGAGTAGGGTATGACACGATCCGTGTGAGATGTTGCACGGCCCGTGTGGCATGTACAGATTGCCGGATTTCACCCTTTCTTCGCCGTTTCCTACAATAAACAAACTAAAGCGCAGCAGTACCACATTCTATAGATAATCAATGTAATAAACATGATTTTACTATTTTGGACACAGGTTTTGGTACAAGATTAGGTTGGAAATGTAGCTAAAATAACGAGATATCATGTTGCAAAAGTGTTGATCCGGTTCTGACAAGTACATCTCATTATGAAAATTTGATCAATGTGTCAAAACAATTTCCTTTTTTAATTTTTTTTTTCAATGTTGTTTGGAACATAATTATGGGAAGGAATTAGAATTTGAAATTTTGAATGCATAGAAGTAAATTAGATGGTAACAATTAATATTGCTTCTGTAATTATTAGTTAACAACATATCCGTATATAAATAAAGCACACATTCAAAAGATGTGACTCTAAACAAAATATGTTCCCATATCATGTAAAACATACCGTAGGCTCATATATAAAATGCTGATTGCAATAGTTTACAAGTAAATCATGTTTTTGCGATTTATTGTATGCCTTTTAATTTTGTTGAGCGAATTCTATTTCGTTTCACAATAATTTTTTTTCCTTTAAAAGCTATTATTAAAATATTGAATATTTTTACAACGTGCATATATAAAATTTTGGAGGAAACCAAAGAAAATTAATAACTAAATATGTCGGATGTAAGGAACGGGTGTTGTAAGAATATAAAAACTTTGTTCACAACATGCTTATTTATTTACGGGTGTTGTAAGTATATTAAAATTTGAAAGGCAAACGTAGTGATGAAATTTTTTATTTTTAAGATGTTGAAACCAAAGGATAGTTACTTATAGGGCTGCAAATGAATCAAACCAAACCGAATCTAGCTAGGTTCTAATTCGAGTTCGTTAAGGTTCGAATCAAACTGGTTTGAAATTAAGACTCAGGTTCGAACTGAAGACACAGGTTCGAATTCGATTCGTTTCAGTTCGAATTAGTTCGGTTCGGTTCGTTAAGGTTCGAAATTGGGACAATACTGCTAGAAAGTACTGTATTTTGACAAAATTTTAAAAGAAAAGTTACATTTTGACTTTATTGTAGCTAGCAGTTAAAAATTTGACATACAAGAATAACTATAAAACAAAATTATACAAAGAGTGGGGTTAAAATGCTCCATTGGTTTTGTGCCCCAACCATACCCCATGTCTTTATCTTTGTTCTTGAAATTCAAATAGTCGATCCGAACCGCTCAACATGATATCCATATTAAAATGTGTTTATAGACCAAATTTCATATTTTTTGGAATTTTTTTACTATTTTTTTAGATAGTTACAAAATCACTGTTTTTGGATGGTCTAGATGCAATGATTTTGTAACTATCTAAATAAATAGTAAAAAAATTCAAAAAATATGAAATTTGGTCTCTAAGCACATTTTAATATGGAGATCATGTTGAGCGGTTTGGATCGACTATTTGAACTTTGAGAACAAAGATAAAGACATGGGGTATGGTTGTGGCACAAAACCAATGGTGCATTTTAACCCCACTCTTATACAAATTATTACACCAAAGTTCATTACAAATATCAAAGATAGTTCATTACAATCACAGTAACTACAAGTCTACAATTCTACAGAGTTTAATAAATTCAGCAAAGGGCTGGAACCAGATTCAATGCTTCTAATTATATCATACACAAGGAGCTGGAGCCAAATTCAGCAATGTTGCAACCTTACAAAAAGAAAAGAAAATATTAGTGTATGCAAAAAAGCTAAAGGAAAAAAAATTCAGCTCAACCAGCCATGCAATGTGATGCTTTATTGTTAATGATATCAATTCAAATAGGTTAATTGCATGACTTTAGGTTAGGTCCAACTTTGTCAGCTCAATCAGTATATATGTAAGGTACATGGTGGATTCACAAACAGAGAGGAAAACAAACTTGACTTGCTGAATCAGTATATGTCAACTTGACTTGCTGAATCAGTATATGTCGGAGGAAAAGAAATGCATACTTTTTTTCTTATCTAATATAATTTTATTAGAGACCCTATTATTTTATATATTATAATTAACAAAGTCAATCAAGTGTAGTGTACACTACAATTATTCACATCAATCAGGAAATTTCTCCGAAAGTGCTTCTCGAAGTTCTAGGTTGGAAGTCCACTCATATTTCTGTAGACGATATTAAAATTTGTAAAGCGGTAGAAAAAGTGTTAATGTCGGTTAGAAAAATATTAGTGGTTTGGTTTACATCTTAGAACTTAGAGAAGTATGCACTTTCGGGGAAATTCCTGAAGATCGCCTCTTATGTCATCAACACCAAAATATTGTGAACTGTGCGAAACCAGACATATTAACAAAATATTTTACACGCTCCATCTCTCTCACAGTGGTTAATATTAATAATTAATATTTATGTTGGTCTCCTCTCCGATTTGTCAACAAGTTATAACTCTCCCGCGCAAGTATAAAAAAGAGAGCCTCCTGCTCTTCCCACCTCGGACTTCTCTCTCTCATGTACTTCTCCCCAACAGGTTTGGGTGCTCTCTCTGGCCTTTACAAAACAATTCAAGTTTTCTCTTTGATTTATGTTGCTGTTCTTTGATTGATTACTTGAGATATGTAATCAGTTTGCTGTCAAACTTGTAATTAGTCTTTAGTATTTCCTGTGAACTATATTTGGTTTTGTTAATTAGCCAGAAATTAACTGATAAATATCCAATTGATCAGTACTTGATCTACAATTTGATTGAACTACAATTGCTTAATGTACAGTAGAAGGTAATGGATACTAATTAAGTACACTCAATTGCATTCATGGACAACAGTAAATTAATTTCATTTTCTTGATGTGCAATGTGCACGTCATTATAGGAAGGGTAAAATGTGGTTGTGTTACCAATTTGATTAATTCTAATGGTAAATTGTAAATTGGTAACCACCCTGTTTCAATATGTTTTATGATCCTGAAACTTACCTGTTTATCTTTGTTGAATTAATTATCAGATATATATATCTCCGAAGTACAATGAAGATTTTAGTAATGAATGAGACTGCAAAGATTTTTTCTTTAGAATGCGAGTCCACAGACACAATAGCGCACCTTCAAGTAAAATTGGATAAGATAACACGTATTCGATTTTTTTACCAAAGTCTGATGTTTGATGGCAAACTATTGGGCGATAAACTTTCAGAGAACATGACGTTGGCTGACGTTGGCGTCCAAGATGGATCATTGACCTTGATCCGTGATTTAACTTGTCAATTAATTCGTATTTGTGGTACTGGAGAGTAAGTCATCCTTCCCTGTCTAGCTCAAAATGATATATTTGCTGCATTTCACATGAAATGTCTTATTAAACAATTAATTGTTAAAATTGATAAAATATATAAAAGCTTTTATAGCATCAATTAAATGAAGATAACATATAAGGATTTCTGCCTGACGCCCATCGGACTCAGGGTACTGCTTCCATCAGATCTGCTTAAGATCCGTGTGCTAGATCCGCACATATATTGAAACAGTTGTGTATGAATATTGAAGCGACATGCAAAGATCTTAAAGCAGATCGGTAGGAAGTGACATCGAATGCAACTTGTTCCCTACATAAAATACCAATTGCTGTAACCTTAGAATTATTTTAAATTTTGAGGATATATATGCTGGCAATATATATTTGAGGATCAGATCTATCTCTTTCCGAGTAACAATATATACGTTATATTTTAGACTTGAAAGGCCACGACGAAGACCTGAAGATGATTACCTTTATTATGCTGATGCATTCAAATCTGGATGGAGAGAAGACCATGCTAAAGCATTACTGCATTTGTTGCTCGAGCTTTGTCAAGATGGTACTATTTCTGAAGGTAATGTAACACATGAGGCATGGCTCAGAATTCAGAATAGCCTAAATAATTCAATGAAGTGCAGCTTTCAAATTGATTTCTTCAAAGAACGCTTGCATGATTACATGCAATTATATTCAGTACTAACATATCAGACAAGCACTTCGATTTTTAATTGGGATCGTGAAAGGAAAATTATCACCATCAAACCCAATTGGAAAAAGGTATGTATTAAATTCATTCTCTATGATAAATTCAGCATCCGCTTTTAGTTCTCACACTATTATTTTCCTTTCTCCAACTTACTTTATCTTGAAAGTTAACAGATGGTAAGCAAAAGTTGAAGGAAACTAATGCCCATTATTAATTTGCAGAAATATCCAGTACTGTTATTATTGTGCGGACCGCATATACCGTATTTCGACACTTTGGAAGAGGTATGCTTATTACTGAATACCACACGATTCTCAAAGCAAAGAGTTTCTGAAACTTTAACCAATATCAACAATGCATGGGAAGCTTATTCATCAAGGGGAGAAATTTGCATCCGACGCCCATCAGACTCAAATTTGAGTCCGATTGGTTCCTCTACATCGAGCAACGGGTAAATCCCACAAGACCCAATACACTTGACATGTTGTACTATATGTATCATGCAGGTCAACCTTTTTTGTCCCTGGTCGTTGAAAATATACTATTGATATTCCTAATATTCCAAAATTTTAACCAAAAAATGAATATACTTTATTGACTTCAATATGAAAACATGAAAATTCTTGATTTTTTGTCAATTAAAAAAACAACACTCTCCTGAAAATTTCCTTTCAATAAAAATCTTAATGTCGAACAGAACCCACACTTTCGTGGGAATTTCCTATCAATAAAAATGTTAATATTGTTTAGAAAAGTGTTAATTCTTTGGATTACATCCTAGATCTTCTAGAAGAACTTTCGGAGAAATTTCCAGTCCACAAGTGTTAATGTCGATTACAAAAATATAGCTTTCATTATTAGAAAGGCGTTCCCTCTAAACATTAGGAATGTAACGAGCTGCAGTTGGATTTGCTTCTGCTGCCTTGTTCCTCGATATAATGACCAGTAGTTAATGTGTTCTCGATTATTATCTGTATCTTTTCAATTATTTAAAGCATGGTTTTTTGCTATATAAGCCCAAGCATGTTTATGGGGTGTGTGTGTGTTTATATGTTGTAGTTTAGCTTCTGTGTTGGATTTATAACTTTGAACTGCTTGTTTAATTTTCCAATTAAAATCAGCAAACTCACATCTTTATCTTTGTTCAATCCATTATCAGATATCTCCGAAGTACGATCAAGATTTTAGTAGTTGATGAGACTGCGAAGGTTTTTTCTTTAGAATGCGAGTCCACAGACACTATTGCCCACCTTAAGCAAAACTGGATAATATAGCCGGTAATCTGACGTTTGATGGGAAACTATTGGGCGATAACTTTTCAGAGAACATGATGTTGGCTGACGTTGGCATCCAAGATGGATCCTTGATCCTTAAATCAAATTTTCCATCGATGTTTTCCTTCTTAATGGTACCGTATGTCATTGTCACCCTTCTTTGCTTTAGCTCAATTACATGCATCTTTGCAACTCAAAATGATATATATGCTGCATTTGACATGAAAAGGCGTACTAAACAATTAATTGTTAAAAACTTAAAATTGATAAACTTCATAGAGGTTTCTACAGGGTCAATTAAATGAAAATAACATATAAGGGATTCGCGTCAAACGCCCATCAGACTCAAATTTGAGTCTGATGGGTTCTGCTTCGTCTGATCTGCATTAAGATCCAAGCACACTAGATCCACATGAATATTGAAACAAACAAGCATGAATATTGAAGCGACATGCTCAAATCTTAAAGTAGATTGGACGGAAGCGGAACCAGTCCAATGAGCATCGAATGCACCTCGTTCCCAACATAAAACTCCCCATGCCGTAACTTGAGAAATTATCGCTTAATCTTTGAGTATATATATGCTCGCAATATATATTTGATGAGGATCGATCAAATCTATATATTCTGAGTAGCAATACATATGTTATATTTATTTTGTTTGTGTAATTGAAATATTTATGCAATAATTGCAATCATAATTTTGCATTACCAAATTTAATTGTAAATGCAAGACCTGATTTGTTATATCTTTATGGATCAAAGAATTGAAAGGCCACAAAGCCCGCGACGAATACCTGAAAATGATTACCTTTATTATGCTGATGCATTCAAATCTGGATGGAGAGAAGAACACACTAAAGCATTACTGCATTTGTTGCTCGAGCTTTGCCAAGATGGTACTATTTCTGAAGGCAATGTGACAGACGAGGCATGGCTCAGGATTCAGAATAACCTAAAAAACTCAATGAAGTGCAGCTTTGAAATTGATTTCTTGAAAGAACGCTTGCGTGATTACAAGCAATTATATGCAATACTAGCAGAGATGAGTTCTTCGATGTTCATTTGGGATCATGATAGAAAAACTATCACCAGCAAATCAAATTGGAGAGAGGTATGCATCGAATTCATTATCTATGATATATTAAGCATCCGTTTTAAAATATGTAAAAGGTTTAAAAGATGGTAAAAAAAAATCAAGGAATCTAATGACCATTATTAATTTGCAGAAATATCCTGAACTGTTATTATTGTGCGGACCGTATATACCATATTTCGACACTTTGGAAGAGGTATGCTTATTACTAAATACCGGACAATCCTCTGAGCAAAGAGTTTCAGAATCTTCAACCAATATATCTACAATGCATGGGAAGCAAGTTCGTCAAGACATTCCTCGACGACATTCTAAGCTCAGAAGTTTGTTTTGCATGTCTTAACAAAAATAATAATTAATTACTTACGTGTACGATATAAACTATGAACTATGAAGTGGCATGTAGTTTTGTAATGCAAGCAACTTAATTGCTTAATCATAATTTACTATTGTAAATGTTTTCGGGTTGTACGTATAGGCGATTCTTTGTAGCGGAGAGAGTGAGGATTATATGTATGATTATTTTGTTGGATTTAATTTCAGATCTTGTTGGATTTAATGCCAACGTTGAGTAAATATGTAATACAATTATGCATTGGTTACCGTCAATTATGGTTATAATTTAAAGTGATCAAATCAGGCATAAGATATCCAGTATATTCATTTAGATATGATTCATAAATGTGTAGAATAATTAAGGCAAAAATCATTTCATTGATGGACTGAATATGAGATTTGCAATTAAGATATTCTGATTTCCTAAGATTTTTCCTAAAAGTTTATGGAAGTAATCAATCTGGGTTACTATTCACAAATTTACTGTTCACAGTTACTATTCATAGTTACTGTTCACAGATACATTAGATTTTTGGAAGTAGATCAAAATATTCAATTAAGGTAGGATATATAGGGCTGTGCTCCTGTTTCCTACATCTATATATAGGATTGGTCCCCAAAGCACAAGAGGATAACGAAAAGTTGCAGAATTTTCTAGCCGTCAATATAGTCAATTATGTGGCCTTCTCTACTTCTCCCCATTAAAGAATAGAGAGGTGAGATCATTGTGAACACGATCTCACAAGGGCAGTCTTGTAGCTTTGGAAGGCTTCATCCTACCACTAAGGAGGCCTCCGACGCTTTAACCTCTACATCGGCACGAAGGTTTTCTTGCCGCTGTCCCACAAGTTCATCAACTGCTTTTGAGTGAAGCTTTGCTTAAATACGCTAATGGAATCAGGTATTGCTTTTGCTCTCTAAGAATTGATGATTAATGCATGATGGCCATTTTGGCATAGGTAGTTCTTGGCACTTTAGAATTGTTTAACAATTGTTTTATTTTGTTTTGCAGTCTTGAATATTAGAACTATTTTAGTTTATGGTATGGTCAAAGACAAAACCCCAACAAGTGGTATCAGAGCCACTCCTATGCCAATTTGGATTATTTGTTTAGAATTGATTTGTTGTGATTTTTTTTTTTTGGGAATGGAGTATTACTCTGTTTTTGGATTTGTATCCGTATATTTTTTCGGAAATTGCAAGTGCTTAATTGATTGGTCTGGCGCCTCTGTATAGTTTTTTATTTAAATCAATCATGGTCAATATTTTATTATCAAAGTTTTGTATTATTCGGGTCAAATTACAAATGATTTGTATTTGTGCATAGTTTGATTTGTATTGCCTGATTAGTATGTGCTTGACCATTGAAAGAAATTAATTTGTGAATAACAGAGTAACGCAATTCTATTAAGTATTCCGCTGCTAATTTTTTTAATCAGACCACAACATAGTATGCAATAATTTGATAACAAGGTTAAGCCAAATTTCAGAAACTGCATATTATTGTAAAGCAATTAATTTTTTTTTTTTTTTTGCGTTAGTTTGATTGCACGTTTAGATTATATGATTAGGGTATAAATTATCGTTCTTTTAAAGGCAAAGGGATACGTAATTTGGATTTTAAATTAATTAAGTACTAATCGTAACCAAAGGTGCCTCTTTTTACAAGATTAATTTAAATTCACTTTATGAAGAAAATTAAGGTGCAATTAATGGATGTAATCATTATCAGCCCAAAGGAAAGTAATTATTACATAAATTATTTGTGCAAGTGAGTGGTAATAAAATATAGTGATGACTAAAATTTTACACATATGTCAACATTGTCGGCCCAAAGGAAGGCATGTTGTTCGGTATGTTCTAAGTTATCAGTGTTTTATTATTGCGCCAAAGTATCATAAGAAGTTGACCCGTTACCCAAAGGTAGCCGCTTAATGGAAACTGATATTTTGGTTTTATGATGGAATTAAGACTCATTAAATATGTGTTGATTTATTAAGACAAGTTGCAACACTACGAATGTAGCAATGTCTAGGCCAGTTCTGTCGAGGCAAGTCGGACCAAGCAGATCCGTGTGATCCCTGACTTACCTGGGAACTTACCTGGTTGTCAAATTCATGTGTGTTGTGACAATAAGGGAAATCATCACATAATTTTTTTTGAGCATTATGGCCTTTACTAGAATTATTAATTTATATGATTAAAATTTATGAATTAGGACTAAATCGTGTTTATGGTGTGTTTTTTGTTCATAATTCAGCTAGCATTACAATGGGTCTTAAGGATATGCCTATGCTGAATGGGATGAATTTCAAGTATTGGCGTGAGAGCTTGATGATAGTTCTCGGTGTCATGTATCTGGACCTTGCATTCAAAGAGACAATGCCCACTATTACGGATACTAGTACTCCTGATCAAAAGAAAGAGAAGGAGAAGTGGGATAGGTCCAACCGCATGTGTTTGATGATAATGAAACGTTCCATTCCGGAGGTTTTTCGGGGCGATATTTCAGAATCCATTTTGAGCGCGAAACTCTACCTTAAGGACATTGAGGAGAGGTTTGTCAAGAGTGAGAAGGGCGAAATAGGAACACTCTTGACAAGACTAGTCTCAATGAAATATAAGGAAAAAGGAAACATTAGAGAGTACATCATGGAGATGTCAAATGTTGTTTCTAAGCTTAGGGCACTAAAGATGGAGATCTCTGATGATCTTCTGGTGCACCTAGCGTTGATCTCTCTTCCCTCACACTTTGGACAGTTTAAAATCAGCTACAATTGTCAACAGGATAAATGGACAATAAATGAGCTAATTTCACACTGTGTGGAGGAAGAGGAGAGGCTGAAACAGGATAAGACAGAAAATATTCATGTTGCTACTACCTCTAAGACTAAGAGTGGAGTCAACCGCAAGAAACCAGACAACTCTAAGGATACTAAAGCTGCAATCTCCAAGCAACAGAACAAACCGGATTAGGGCAAGTCAGTTGCAAAATCTGATGAGCCGGTTTGCTTCTTCTGCAATGGAGCAGGACACAAGAAGAAATACTGTCAGGCTTACCACACATGGCGTGCTAAGAAAGGGCTGCCAAAGTTACCGGAAGCCAAGTAATGATGAAAGATTCATTTTTTGTGGGCGATGGTAGCAAGGTGGAAGTGCAAGCTATTGGAGTGTTTAGATTATTATTAAAATCAGGCTTTTATTTGGATTTGTATGAAACCTTTGTTGTTCCGTCTTTTAGACGAAATTTAATTTCTGTGTCATCTTTGGACAAGCATGGTTTTGCTTGTAATTTTGGTAATGAAAATTTTAATTTGTTTCATGATTCAAAGTGTGTTGGCTCTGGTTTTCTTTCTGCTTATGATAATCTCTACACATTGGATGTAAATAGCTCGTACATTGAGGCTTTGCAAACAGATACAAGAAAAAGAAAATTAACAAATGAGAACTCAGCAACATTATGGCACAAGCGATTAGGTCACATTTCTATAAAAAGAATTGAACGCCTTGTGTCAAATGATATTCTCAAACACTTAGATTTTCATATCTATGCAGCAAGCATCCTTAACTAAGCGCTAAAGGAGTTATAAGTTTTTTTTTTATTATTATTATTTTATTCTATAGAACATTAAGTATTTGAGACAAAAAATATTTTAGGATGTTGAGTTTGTGGGGGTGAGAAAATAATTGATTTCGAAGAGGAATATGCAAATATTCTATTAGGTGTTGCGAGTATTGTGGATATAGATCCGAGTTTTGCTCAATGCACCATTAATGGCGAAATCATTATTAAAACTCAAACTCAACAAGATAAAATAGCACAAAATTAAAATCCAGAGACGGGTTGTAGGCCAGATGTTTCTAACAATGCTGGCATTTTCCAAAAGAAATTTAAAAGTGCCAATAAGAAAATATAATCAATAGCTGACTTGTCTTCTCACTAAAAGATTTTAGAGACATTATCTCATAGTCCATGTAAAGAATGCAATCATTCATCGGCCCAAAGAAAGATCAATGATTGTTTGAGATTACATGTATAGTGATGATTATTAGGTTTAGCATATATCAATATTTGTCGGCCCAAAGGAAGACATATTGATTAATATGTTAATTGAATCATCAATACTCTATCATTGAAAGACTCATTTAAGGATTATATTGGCATTATGATAAGGAGCCTCATTAATGGATATTAAGAGAATGTTTTTAAATAGTAACATTGAAGAAACAATCTATATGGCGCAACCCAACCAGACAACTATGTCTATGGTGTGCAAACTCAAGAAATCTATCTATAAGCTAAAACATGCGTTTTGTCATTGGTGTTACAAATTTCACAATATGATTGACTCATTTAGTTTAGAGTGTAACATTGTGGATGAGTGTAGATGTCTTAAGTTCTGTGGGAGTAAAATTGTGCTTCTGGTTATATATGTAGATGACATTTCGCTTACCAGTAACGATATAAATATGTTGCAACAAACTAAGAACTTTCTAATAAGGAACTTTTGTGGAAAGAAAGATCTTAGTGATGCATCATTTGAGATAAAAAGATATTGAGATATATTAGGATTATCCAAAAGAAAATTATATCGATAAAGTTTTTGGCAAGAAACCGGTATGCAAAATAATAAAACTAGAAAATGACCCAAATAATGAAAGACTCAACTGGTGCTCCAAATATTCTTTGGAATGTGGAGAAATACTAAAGTAAGCGAACAAAAACACACATAATTACGAATCAGAGGTCGGAAAAGGCTAGAGATCATAAGGTATTCTGACTCTGTTATTTGGAGGATGTCAAAATAAGCATGAGATCAACATGTGAGCCAATTTATGGAAGAGTGCATCCCTTATTGCATCTTCCACAATAACTGTAGAATATGTTGCATGCCATGAGACATCAAATCACGGTATATGATTGTGCGATTTGGTCACTAGGCCGTGTAATGGATTCTATTGAGAAATCACTACAAATTTTGTGACAATTTGACAGTGTTGTATGCAAATAAAGTTTGTCAAAATCTAAGTACATTGACATTAAAAAAAAAGTGCAGAATGGTAAGTTGAAGATAGAACATGTAGGGACAGACTCTATGTTAACATGTCCTCTTATGAATAATTGACACCATCTAAGAGCTCATAAGGGTGTCATTTCTATTAAGGACATTCAGTTTCAGTGGGAGTCTGTTAATTGTTATGTTCTATTTTTATTACAATTTTGGATATGTAACTTGTGACATGTAACAAGTGTTATATATATTATGAAGTTTTGACATTCTGTTTCTCGTTTATGTTTGACCTCTAATTCAGTTAATATATGAAATTCAGTTTCAAGATTAAGGGAGACCAAGTTAGAAATAGGCATGTTAAGATCACATTTGCATGTAATTTCTATGCTACACATCCACATCATGATTCATGTCATTCGGCTATATTAGTGATGTGATTATTTAGGGTTTAGTTGCAAATAAATGCGACGACTGCCGCTTTAGTCCTTTGTTGATATAGTTGATGGACCGAATTGGTTTGGGAATATACGAAGTAGACAGTAAAATAATGTGCGCACATAAGGAATACAATTCATAATTGTAAAAGATATACATACTACTCAAGTGGGAGATTGTTGGATTTAATTCCATATCTTGTTGGATTTAATGCCAACGTTGAGTAAATATGTAATACAATTATGCATTGGTTACTGTCAATTATGGTTATCATTTAAAGTGATCAAATCAGGCATAAGATATCCAGTATATTCATTTAGATATGGTTCATAAATGTGTAGAATAATTAAGGCAAAAATCAATTCATTGATGGATTGAATATGAGATTTGCAATTAAGATATTCTGATTTCCTAAGATTTTTCCTAAAGATTTATGGAAGTAATCAATCTTGGTTACTATTCACAAATTTACTGTTCACAGTTACTATTTATGGTTACTGTTCACAGATACATTAGATTTTTGGAAGTAAATCATATTAAATTAAGGTAGGATATATAGGGCTGTGCCCCTGTTTCCTACATCTATATATAGGATTGGTCCCCAAAGCACAAGAGAATAACGAAAAGTTGCAGAATTTTCTAGCCGTCAATCTAGTCAATTATGTGGCCTTCTCTACTTCTCCCCATTAAAGAATAGAGAGGTGAGATCATTAAGAAATTGTGAACACGATCTCAGAAGGGCAGTCTTGTAGCTTTGGAAGGCTTCATCCTACCACTAAGTAGGCCGCCGACGCTTCAACCTCTATATCGGCACGAAGGTTTTCTTGCCGCTGTCCCATAAGTTCATCAACTTCTTTTGAGTGAAACTTTGCTTAAATACGCTAATGGAATCAGGTATTGCTTTTGCTATCTAAGAATTGATGATTAATGCATGATGGCCATTTTGGCATAGGTAGTTCTTGGCACTTTAGAATTGTTTAGCAATTGTTTTATTTTGTTTTGCGGCCTTGAATATTAGAACTATTTTAGTTTAATTGTATGGTCAAAGACAAAACCCCAACATATTTTGTCATTGATGATTGTATTTATAGTTCTAAATAAAACTCTTGACGGAGATACTATTAATTCTTTGGTCAGAAAGTTCATTTTGTGCTGCGTGTGTTTTCAAATTGAACCGTATTCAAATTGTATTAGGTGCATCGATCTATGCACTTTTTAATTAATTTGAACTGTATTCAAATTGTGTGGGAGTTTTGCATGAATTATCATGCATGTTATACTTGATTATTCTTATTATATGTATTTCCTAAATTATATGAATGGTGTTTACAATATTTTGTTGTATATGGTGACAGAGAAAAAACTCTCAACAAATAATTTATCTTCATCTTTTTCTTTTCATAGAAAAATTGATAAAAATGACTGTAGTAATTTTATTTTAGTTTGTACGTATTTTTGGGTCCACAATGAGATTTCAGAATAAATCAACGAACCTAGAAATAAAACAACGAATAATTTTCAAGACGACAAAACGTTTCTTGCCACCATGAAGACACAAATGAATTTCTCAAGAATTTGAAGGAACCCATCTATTATCGGAGAAGCATGGGCTTGTCAAAAGGCCCAAAGAATAATTACAGTATTGAATTTTAAAAAGGCACGTGAGAAATAAAACACAGCCCAAGAGACTAACAAAAATTTTATAGAAAACAAAAGAAGCGCAGTTTCTCAAACAGGCCGACATATGGTTTGTGTTCTTTTCTCAAACATGTTTATTATTTACTCAATTTTATAATCCCACCAATTTAAAGCTCAACAGCAAATATGAACAAACAAGTATAAAAATAACACCCCCATATTTTGATACAATGAACAAAATTAAGCAAAAAAAAAAATATAACTGAACAGATTAAAATACTTAGATTATGTATTATGCAGAGTATACATACTCTGGCTAGCTAGCTTTTCGTAATTTCTCACACATTTACTTCCAAAGAAATCCTTTAATGTAATCTCTTCTTGATTGATTGATATAAAGAGCATGAATTGACACTGTGTTGTCCGGTACAGTACCCAGGTGACTCACTTCTATGTTAGATTGTAATCATTTGTTTATGTAGATGCTGTTCAGTATGCTATCTCATGGTAACATCTAGTACCAGATCTGTTATTGACAAAATTGCCAAGATTTCCTATTGTCGTTGGTTCATCTGATGCCATTTGTTTTCGTTATATTTTGCAGATTTGCTTCAGAAGCTCAAATTCCAATTTTAGAGAGGGAAGAAAGAGAGATATCGAACTTTCATGTCTATTTCTAAAGTGAATCCACAAAAGTTTATGATGAAGACAGATAGAAATTGGATTATCGTAAAAGAAAAAAACAAAACACCCAATTCACAATTCCAAAACAACATAAATTTGTGGATATAAAATCCAAGATGGCAATTTTGTGAAAAGGTCCTTACCCCACTACTACAGAATAACAGATTGCACACGGACAAAAAACGAAGAGCTACACGGATTTCCTTCCGTGTTCAATGTTAGGGTGTAGAAAAGGGCAAAACTTTTTACACACGGATATTTATCCGTGTGCAATTATAACAAATACTACACAGATATATTATAAATAGCCGTGTACAAATCCATCTCACTGTACCTCTCACTACACCCGAGCTACACGGATTTTAACTAAATATCCATGTAGGAATAGTATTCCTATTCCTACATGGATATTTAGTTAAAATCCATGTAGCTCTCCTAAACAGAATATTAAATAAATAAACTGAGTTCAACAACCTTCCTATCCGACCGAGTGATATTTAGTCAACCTTCCTACACGGTTTAGTAGTGTAAGTTCACCAAGTACTTTTATGAAAATTCTAAAATCTATTGGACTGACTTCAAATGACGAATTCAAACCGTTGAAATACATTTACCTTACGATCGAGTGATGCGTTTGCATGCGAAAATTTTAAACTTTCGAATTAATTTGGTATAAAGTGAAGCGCTCAAAAATTTTAAATTTATAAATAAAATTTTAATGCATTTATTTTTTGAACGTTTTTTTACCACGGGACTTTATATGAAATTAATTCGAAAAATTAAAAAATTTACATATAGAAAAATATATAATGAAAATCCTTAATTAATGAATTTCCTTGATGAATTTCATGAATTCCAAATAGAAATGAGAAGAAGGGATAAGTCATACTTGTTTCATTTGTGAGCAATTAATTGTTATATAACACTAAAAGACATGGCAGGTATAGTTTATAGCTATCAAAATAAAAATATGAACATATATAGTTTTCTTGACTTCATTCGCCCCTTTCCCAACCAACTGGTAATTAACTAGCTAGTTCCAGTAGTTAGGCGATTTCAATATCAGCTTCGTCACCATTTTTCGTAAATAATATAAAATGAACACATGCAAAGATAATCATTCTTTGTCAACCCTCCAGTTAGCTCTTCAAAATATTGCGTGCTTGAATGATCAATCTCGATGAAATATTCAAAATATTGCGTGCTTGAAACACCAATCTCGATTAAAAACTGAACCTTTGAATCTACACCAACCTTTGAGGCATTTAATTTCCTCCGAGCTTATTAATAAAATGTTAATCATAGTACGTAGTCATTAAGTGTTAATGTCGCTTACGCGCGTATAGAAAAATATAATTTTTTTATTTCCGATTCGGTGAAATTTCTTGTCAATAAGTGTTAATGTTGCTTTATCTTGAAAAAAGTGTTAATATCGATTAGAAAAATATTAATGGTTCCGTTTACATCCTACAACTTGGAGAAGCACTTTCGCAGAAATTTCCTGTCAATGTGGAGTCTGACTAGTATGTCATCCGTGTCATTTCAGTCTATATAATATCAACTCCAAAACATATCGAACGGACTTCAAATGGTAAATCCAAACCATTCAAACCGATCTACTTCATTAGTTGTGCATTTGTATGCAAATTTTATAATTTTTCAAACTTATTTAGTATTAAGTTAAGCAGTCAAATGTTTGACTTTTTTAAGTTAATTTTAATGCATTCATTTTTTAACAATTTTGACCTCTTAATGATTTGATACAAAAATAATTTGAAAATATAAAACATTTGCATGTAAACACATTACTCATAAAGTAAATCGGTTTGAACAGTTTATATTAGTCATTTGAAGTATATTCAATTAATTTTGGAGTTGGTGTCATATGACACCAATGTTATACTAGCTGAACTTGTCAATGTGTTAATGTCAGGTAGGTAATTTCCTAGAACTTGGATAAGTGCTAATGTCGATTAGAAATGTCTATTAGAAAAATATTTTAAACCTGGAGAAGCACTTTATTGTAAACTGTGCAAAATCAGACAATTTAACAAAATAGTTTACACCGTCCGATTTGTTTACAATTGTCGCGCAAGGATAAAAAGTAGAGCCTCCTGCTCTCCCCTCCTCCGACTTCTCTCTCATGTGCTTCTCCCCTACAGGTTTGCGTGCTCTCTCTCTGAGCTTTACAAAACAGTTCAAGTTTTCTCTTTGATTTATGTTGCTATTCTTTAATTGATTACTCGAGATCGATATGTAATCAGTGTAATGTCAAACTTGTATTTAGTCTTTAGCCAGAATAAACTGATAAAAATCCAATTGATCAGTACATGATTTAGGCTTTGATTGAACTACAATTGCTTAATGTACAGTAGAAGATAATGGATACTAATTAAGTGCACTCAATTGCATTCATGGACAGCATTAATTATAATGGGGAATGGCAAAATGAGTTTGTATTACCAATTTGATTAATCATAATGGGAAATGGTAACCATTGTTTCAATAATATTTTATGATCCTGGAAACTTACTGGTTTATCTTTGTTAAATTAATTATCAGATATATATATCTCCGAAGTACAATGAAGATTTTAGTAATGGATGAGACTGCGAAGGTTTTTTCTGTAGAATGCGAATCCACAGACACTATTGCCCACCTTAATGCAAAATTGGGTAATATAAAAGGTATTCACCAAAGTCTGATGTTTGATGGCAAACGGTTGAACAATAATTTTTTAGAGAACATGATGTTGGTTGACGTTGGCGTCCAAGATGGGTCCTTGATCCTTCACGCACCATATCCACGAGAATTTCAACTTTCTTCAGAAGGGTATGTCATCCTTCCTTGTTATAGCTCAATTATTACATGCATCCTTGCAATTAAAAATGATAAATATGCTGCATTTAACATGAAAAGGCCTATTAAACTATTAATTGTTAGAATTGATAAACTACATAGAAGCTTTTATAGCGTCAATTAAAAGAAGATAAACATATATAAGGGATTTACGTCTGAGTCATCGAACTCAGGGTTCCGCTTCCATCCAATCCGTTAAGATCCGTGCATGCTAGATCTACATGGATATTGAAACGGATGCGCACAAATATTGAGGTGGTGTGCACAGATCTTAAAGTGGATCGAACGGAAGCAGAAATAAGCATTGGATGCACCCCATTCCCTACATAAAATCCAGCATGCCGTAACTTCAGAATTATTGTAGTTTTTGAGGATATATATATAAATGCTGACAGTCTGACACTATATACTTGATGAGGATCAAATCTTACTGTTCCTAGTAACTTTATTTCGTTTATGTAATTGAAAATTTTATGCAATAATTTGCAATCATAATTTTGCATTACCAAATTTAATTGTAAATGCAAGACGTACCTGATTTGTTATATATTTATGGATCTAAATAATTCAAAAGGCTGCGAAGACCTGAAAATGATTACCTTCATTATGCTGATGCATTCAAATCTGGATGGAGAGAAGAGCATGCTAAAACATTACTGCATTTGTTGCTCGAGCTTTGCCAAGATGGCACTATTTCTGAAGGCAATGTGACAGATGAGGCATGGCTCAGGGTTCAGAATAGTCTAAGAAATTCAATGAAATGCAGCTTTCAAATTGATTTCTTGAAAGAACGCTTGTGTGATTACAAGCAATTATATTTAGTACTTGCAGAGACAACAAGTTCTTTATTTTTCGAATGGGATCGTGAAAGAAAAATTATCACCATCGATGACTTCTACAATTTGAGAAAGATATGCATTCAATTCATTCTCTATGATAGATTCATCATATCCAAATGGAAAAAAGGTTTGAAAATCATATAAAAGAGTTAAAGATTGTAAAAAAAAAAAAAAAAATCCAAAGAATCTAATGCCAGTTTTAAATTTGCAGGAATATCCTGAACTGCTATTATTGTGCGGACCGCATATATCGTATTTTGATACTTTGGAGGGGGTATGCTTATTAGTGAATACCACACGATCCTCAGAGCAAAGAGTTTCTGGAACTTCAACCAATATCAACAATGCACGGGAATCTTGTTCGCCGAGGGGAGAAATTTGCATCCGACGCCCATCAGATTCATATTTGAGCCCGATAAGTTCCCCCACATTGATCGGGGAAGAGAATAGGTAAAACCCATATGACCCAATACATTTGACAATTTGCATTATATATATCAGGTCAAACTTTTTGGTTCCAGGACGTTGAAATGATACTTTTGATATTCCTAATATTGTAAAATTTGAACCAAATAATGCATATACTTTATTGACTTCAATAAGAAAACGTGAAAATTCAAGATTTTTGTTGTCAATTCAAAAAAACAGCACTCTCTCCTGAATATTTCCTGTCAATAAAAATCTTAATATCGAACAGAAATATATTAATGGTTTAGTTTATATCCTAGAACTTGGAGAAGCACCTTTCGTGGGAATTTCCTATCAATAAAAATGTTAATATCGTTTAGAAAATTTTAACATATTTGGATTACATCCTAGAACTTCTAGAAGCATTCGGAGAAATTTCCACTCAGTGTTAATTTTGATTAGAAAAATATTAATGGTTTGGTATATATACACCCTCGAACTCGGAGAACATTTTTGTGGAAATATAAAAGGAATTCCCTCTAAACATTAGGAATTGTAAGTACTTTATTAATTCTTGCCTGTTAAGTAACGAACTGCTGCTGGATTTGCTTCTGCTGCCTTAATTGTTCCTCTAATGACCAATAATAAATGTGTTCTCAATTATTATCTGTAGATTTTCAATTAATTAAAGCATGGTTTTTTGCTATATAAGCCCATGCATATTTATGGATAAATATATATATATATGTTGTTTTTATCTTCTGCATTGGATTTATAACTTGATCTGCTGGCTTAATTTTCTAATTTAAATCAGCAAATTCACCTGTTTATTTTTGTTGAATCAATTATCAGATATCTCCCAAGTACATTGAAGATTTTAGTAGTGGATAAGACTGCGAAGGTTTTTTCTGTAGAATGCGAGTCCACAGACACTATTGGCCACCTTATAGCAAAATTGGGTAATATTACCAGTCGCCCATTTCGTGAAAAAATGACTATTACCCATCTGATGTTTGATGGTAAACATATTTTTTTAAAGAACATGATGTTGGTTGATGCTGGCGTCCAAGATGGATCCTTGATCCTTCACTCAACTTTTCCACAAGGAGTTCCACTTCCTCCATTGTATAGTGGAGAGTATGTCATCTTCCTTGTTTTAGCCCAATTATTGCATGCATCCTTGCAACTCAAAGTGATATATATGCTGCATTTGACATGAAAGGCCTATTAAACTATTAACTGTTAAAATTGATAAACTACATATATAGAGGCTTTTATAGCGTCCATTAAATGAACATAACATATAAGGGATTTGTGTCCCATGCTCATCAGACTCAAATTTGAGTCCTGGGTTCTGCTTCCGTGCGATCTTCTTTAAGATATGAGCGCGCTAGATCTGCACGAATATTGAAGCGACGTTCATAGTTCTTTATTCGGATCTATTAGAAGCAGAACCCAACGGACTCAAATTTGAGTATGATGAGCGTTGGACGTTCCCTACATAAAATTCCACATGCCGTAACTTTAGAATTATTTTAATTTTTGAGGATATATATGCTTACAATATATATTTCATTATCAAACCTAATATTCCGGGTAGCAATACATATGTTATACTTATTTTGTTTATGTAATTGAAAATTTTATGCAATAATTGCAATCATAATTTTGCATTACCAAATTTAATTGTAAACGCAAGACCTGATTTGTTATTTCTATATGGATCTATAGAATTGATCCGCCACGAATACCTGGAAAGGATTACCTTTATTATGCTGATGTATTAAAATCTGGATGGAGCGAAGAGCACGCTAAAGAATTACTGCATTTGTTGCTCAAGCTTTGCCAAGATGGTACTATTTCTAAAGGCAACGTGACAGATAAGGCATGGTTCACTGTTCAGAATAGCCTCAAAAATTCAACGAAGTGCAGCTTTCAAATTGATTTCTTGAAAGAACGCTTGTGTGATTACAAGCAATTATATTCAGTACTAACATATCGTGATGAATATACTGATTTCATTTTCGTTTGGGATCGTGAAAAAAAAACTATCACCACCATGAATGATGATTGGAGAGAGGTATGCAATGAATTCATTTTATCATCATTCCTTCTTAGTTCTAACACTATTATTTTCCTTTCTTTAACTTCCTTTATTTTGAAATGGATAAGGTTTGAAAATCATGCAAAAGAGTTAAAGATGGTAAAACAAATAATTCAAGGAATCTAATGCCATTATTAATTTGCAGGATTATCCTGAACTATTATTATTGCGCGGAAACTATATATCATATTTCGACACTTTGGAGAATGTATGCTCATTACTAAATACCGGACAATCCTCGAGGAGAGAGTTTCAGAATCCTATAATTTCTAAGTTCAAAAGTTTGTTCAGCAAGTCTCAACGAAGTTAAAATTGATTGCTTAGGTGTATGATATAAACTATGAACTATGATGTGGTATGTAGTTTTGTAATGCCAGCAACTAGCTTAATCATAATTTACTATTGTAGATGTTTGCAGGTTGTACGTACGTATAGACGCTTCTTTGTAGCAGAGAGAGTTGGTGGAGATATTGTTAATTTTTTGGTCAGAAAATTCATTTTATGCTGCGTAAGTGTGTTTTCAAATTGTGATCGAGTTGTGCATTTATGTATTTCATAATTAATTTGAACCGCATTCAAATTGTGTGGGAGTTTTGCGATCCTTGTTACTATATATGATTGTAACTGAGAGGCTGTATGAGTCCGGATCCTTCTAACGTAACTCAAATTTTATGTTTTTATTTGGACCGTTAGATTAAAATCCGAGACAATAGAAATGACCGGTACCAACTTAATGATTCATGAAAGATTTGGCCTGGTGCATCTGTATTATTTGTAATTAATTTGAACCGTTCAAACTTAAATTCATCAAAATTTTACAACGAAATTAACCAGTTCTTCAATTGTAACCAATAGATTGTCTCTAATTCATTTCCCTTGAAGCAGGGTCACACTTTTTTCTAATATTTGAAAATCTGAACCAAAAAATATGTGTGAAAATCCATGATATCTTGTCAACTAAAGAAAAAGAGCACTCTTTTCTGTTAATAAAATACATTAATGGGTTAGTTTACATCCTAACACTAGGAGAAATTAACAACTTCGTGGTAATTTCCAATCAATTAAAATGTTAATATTGTTTAGAAAGATAATATTTGTTTCAACTTCTAGAAGCACTTTTGGAGAAATTTCAACTCAACAAGTGTTAATATCGATTTGAAATGGTCGTCTCTAATATCATCCACACGCCAAAAATTTGT
Source organism: Carex arenaria (assembly GCA_964058825.1). NCBI lineage: Eukaryota > Viridiplantae > Streptophyta > Magnoliopsida > Poales > Cyperaceae > Carex > Carex arenaria. The sequence continues at coordinate 3,884 of CAXKVW010000355.1, read as the reverse complement.
CAAATTTTATTATACCTACCACAATGTTCTATAAGAAGGCTAGCTGAACAAATAGCCTTGATTGTTAGAAAGGCGTTCCCTTTCATCATTAGGAATTAACTTGGCTCCTAATTAAGTAATTGTAAGTTCTTTATTCTTGTCCGTTAAGTGATAGCTGCTATTGGATTTGCTTCTGCTGCCTTGTTCCTGTAATGACTAATAATTAGCTATATCTTTTCAATTGAAAGCATAGTTTTTTGCTATATATATAGAGAGAGAGGCTACGGTGCTATGCATTTTTTAATCACTGGATATGCTTTAAGATTCGTGCAAGAATTAAACGTCAGAAGAAGTTTAACAAAGATGACAAATTAAACGATCCCTCCGTTAGTTGTTACTTACGGCAGGCCACTTTCTCTCCTTATTCCCTCCCTCTGTGAAACCTATTTTTTGACGACTACTAGTCCCTTGCGACCCTCTTGGCCCCTCACTTCAGCTTTCGATCTGGTGCCTACCAACCACTTTGATCTGTCATCTCACCATCCTTTTGTCAATGGGCCGCCACCTGTGTTTAGTGGGATGGAGGCAGAACCGCACAAGGTGAGAGGTCGCTAATGTCGCGAGATGGCTATCAGTTTGAGGAACAAGGAATCTGGTGGATGAGCCACTGCGGCAGGAGAACGAGTGGACGGGTTAGTGGTTTGGGGCTAGAGGCTAGAGGCGCAGGGATTGTCTCTTTAATTCTTATTTCTCTCTGTATATGGAGGTAAAAACAAAAAGTGAGAAGGCCCAGAGGCAGGGCTTAGGTGATATATATAGAGAGAGAGCCGTGTGCTAACACTAACGGAGAGACTTAATACAATTTTCCTTCTTTACTTCTTCACCCAGCGAATTTGTTTGCACGAATCGTAAAGAGTATCCAGTGGTTTAAAATGCATAGCACCATAGCCCAATCCTCTCTCTCTCTCTCTCTCTCTCTCTATATATATATATAATATCCATGTTTATGGCATATATATGTTGTACTTTAGCTTCTGCGTTGGATTAACTTTGATCTCCAGCCTTAATATTATTTAGTTATCTTTGTTGAATCAATTATCAGATATCTCCGAAGTACAATGAAGATTTTTGTAAATAATAATGTGACTGGGGAGGTTTTTTCTGTAGAATGCGAGTCCACAGACACTATTGCCCATCTTAAAGCCAAATTGGATAATATAACAGGTGATCTGATGCTTCATGACAAACTATTGGGCGATAACTTTTCAGAGAACATGATGTTGGCTGATGTTGGCGTCCAAGATGGATCCTTCATCCTTGATTCAAGTTTTCCATTAGAGTTTATATTTTCTGGAACTATGGGTTATTGTGTACCGTATGTCATCCATTCTTATTTTAGCTCAATTGCATGCATCCTTACAACTCAAAATTATATATATATATATATATATATATATATATAGAGTAAATCTAGGGTGTGACGTGTTCACTAAGAGAGTTTGGTGAGCACAACTCCAAAAATACATCGGATATGCTTCAAATGATAAATTCAAACCGTTGAAATCCATGTACTTTGTGAGTGATGCATGTACATGCAAAATTTTGAAAGTTTCGAATTCATTTGCTATGAGGTCAAGCGGTCAAAGTAATGAATATTTTAATAAGTTATTCTATTAGTTGTTTTATATATTCATTTTTCATCATTACTTTGACCGCTTGACCTCGTAGCAAATGAATTCGAAACTTCCAAAATTTTGCATGTACATGCATCACTCACGAAGTACATGGATTTCAACGGTTTGGATTTGTCATTTAAAGCCGATCCGATGTATTTTTGGAGTTATTCTCACCAAATCCTCTTGGTGAGCACATCACACCCTAGATTTACTCTATATATATATATATGAGCAAAGCTAGGGTGTGATGTGCTCACCAAGAGGGTTTGGTGAGCACAACTTCAAAAGTATATTGGATCAGCTTCAAACGACGAATTCAAACCGTTAAAATTCATGTACTGCAGGAGTGATGCATATACATGCAAAATTTTGAAAGTTTCGAATTTATTTGCTACAAGGTCAAGCGGTCAAAGAAATATAAGTTATTTTATAAGTTGTTTTCTATATTCATTTTTTCATAATTTCTTTGACCGCTTGACCTTGTAGCAAATAAATTCGAAACTTTCAAAATTTTACATATATATGGATCACTCATGGAGTACATGGATTTCAACCGTTTGGATTCGTCGTTTGAAGCCGATCCAATATACTTTTAGAGTTGTGCTCACCAAACTCTCTTGGTGAGCACATCACACCCTAAATTTGCTATATATATAGAGAGAGAGAGAGAGAGAGGTTAGCTAATATCAAATTAGTTGTTCTTGAGGTCCCATGCAACCAACTCATTTTTCCATTTTCAAAGTCCAAATCGTCGATCCAAACAGTTAGATGTGTTCTCTATATTAAAATGTGCTTGGAGATCAAATTTTATATTTTTTGGAATTTTTTTACTATTTATTAAGCTCTTTTAAAAAACGTTGATCCAACGGTGGCTTAACAAAACAGTAAAATTAGAAGCCACCGTTGGATCAGCGATTTTCAAAATGGCTTAATAAATAGTAAAAAAATTCGAAAAAATGTAAAATTTGGTCTCCAAGCACATTTTAATATAGAGAACACATCTAACAGTTTAGATCGACGATTTGAACTTCGAAAATTGAAAAATAATTTGGTTGCACGGGACTTCAGGAACAACTGATTTAATATTAGCCAACCTCTATATATATATATATATATCAAGAGGAGGGATCCAATTACACCCTTTTTTTTGACACATCATGACACCGTTTTTTTTATAGGTTAATTTTACGATTTCAAAATCCAAATAGTCGATCCAAACCGTTCAACATGATTGATATACTAAAATGTGCTTGGAGATCAAATTTTACATTTTTTTGAATTTTTTTACTATTTATTAAGATGGTTACAAAATCGCTGTTTTTTAATGGTCCAAAAACAACGATTTTGTAACCATCTTAATAAATAGTAAAAAAATTCAAAAAAATGTAAAATTTAATCTCCAAGCACATTTTAGTATATCAATCATGTTGAACGGTTTGGATCGACTATTTGGACTTTGAAAATGATAGGTGTCAAGATGTGTCAAAAAAAATGGTGTAACTTGATCCCTCCTCATATATCAATTATATTTGTTGCGAGTAACAATACATCTGTTATATTTTAGACGTGAAAGGCCGCGAGGAAGACCTGAAAATGATTACCTTTATTATGCTGATGCATTCAAATCTGGATGGAGAGAAGAGCATGCTAAAGCATTACTGCATTTGTTGCTCGAGCTTTGTCAAGATGGTACAATTTCTAAAGGCAACATGACAGATAAGGCATGGCTCACGATCCAGAATAGCCTAAAAAAATCTATGAAGTGCAGCTTTCAAATTGATTTCTTGAAAGAACGCTTGCGTGATTACATGCAATTATATGCAATACTAACAGATCCGACAAATTCTATGAATATCAATTGGGATCGTGAAAGGAAAACTATCACCTTCATTTACTACCATTGGAGAGAGGTCTGCATTATTCATCCTTATGATAGATTCAGCATCTGCTTTTATTTCTCCCACTATTATTTTTCTTTCTCCAACTTTATTTTGAAATGCAGAAGGTTTGAAAATCATATTAAAGAGTTGAAGATGTCAAGGAATCTAATGCCGGTTATTAATTTGCAGGATTATCCTGAACTGTTATTATTGTGCGGACCATATATACCGTATTTCGACACTTTGGAAGAGGTATGCTTATTACTGAATACCAGACAATCCTCAGAGCAAAGAAATTCAGAATCTTCAACCAATATATCAACAATGAATGGGAACCAAAATCGTCCAC